>VZDJ01000346.1:21280563-21388184 GCA_008694505.1 Cyanoderma ruficeps
AAAAAAAAAAAAAAAAGGTTACAAGAGAAGAGATAACAAAAAGAGAGTGAGGAATGAAACCCAAGGAAGACAAGTGATGCATGATAAAATTGCTGACCACCCATTGACCAATGGCCTGCCCATCCCTGAGCTGTGATCAGCTCTCTTCCAGCCAGCTTCCTTCAGTTTATACTCTGAGCATGACATTCCAGGGTGTGGAATATCCCTTTTTGGCCAGTTCAGGTCACCTTTTCTGGCCATGATCCCTCCTGGCTTCTGGTGCACCTGCTCACTGGCAGAGCCCAGGACACTGAGAAATCCTTGGCTCAGGGAAAGCACTGCTCACCACCAACCACAACATCAGCATGTTATCAATGTTATTCTCACACTGAATCCGAAACACAGCACTGCACCAGCTACTAAGAAGCACTCTATCCCAGATGAAACTAGGACAGGAAACCTCTTCTTTATATGGAAATCTCATCAGAACTGAGTAGGATCACATGCTTTAGTACCAAGTCGTCAGCAAGTTTCTCCTACCCCTATATACATTGCTGCATATGTTGCCACACACTGTACAATGCTGAAATATGGCTGATTTACTTGGCTGTCATGTGTCATCTGATCTACTAAACTGTGATGAGGCATATGGATGCTTAGTTGCAATATACATAACTTTAATAAAGCTCTAAATAAACCCAAGGAGCACGCTCCAGATGCAAATTTTTGTGTTTAGAATAGTCTGTTTTCAAGTATATGAAGCAATGTGTATTGTTTGTGGGCCAGCTTTGCTCTGGCTCGCTGCTCAGGCTGTTCACAGGTCCTGCGTGTGGCAAGCCCCAAGACAGTGGAGAAGTGGGTGGTATGGAAGGGGACAGCAGGGCCATGGGCACGGCCATCAGCATGGCCATGGGCATGACTGTGGTCACGGCCTTGGGCACAACTGTGGTCACGGCCATGGGCATGGCCAGGGGCACGGCCATGGGCATGGCCATCAGCACAGCCATGGGCACAGCCATCTGCACGGCCATCAGCATGGCCATCAGCACGGCCATCAGCACAGCCATGGGCACAGCCATCTGCACGGCCATCAGCATGGCCATCAGCACAGCCATGGGCACAGCCATCCGCACAGCCATCAGCATGGCCATTGGCTCACTCCTCACTAACAGTGCTGCCTGGATCCCAGGAACTGCCTCAGCATCCTGACAGGGCTGCACTACAGTGCCCGGCTCCTTCCTGGTCTCCTTCCTGGCACGTGGGAAGCCAGGCTGAACAGGGAGCTGGAAGTGCAGCAGTAGTGTGGGATGCAGGTGGATGCTCAGCAGATGGGCAGGCATGCACTGAGAACCCCACAGCCGCTGGCTGCAGCAGATGTGGCGGATGTGAATTTGCTGAATAAACTCATGCTCAGATTAGTAATGGCTTCAGCTCAAGCAGAGATTGCTTTTCCCAGAACAGCAGCCCTAAAAATTTCTCCCACACCATTGGCATTTTGGAATACCTCTTTGAATCACAGAAGTCTTCTATTAATCTGAAGATACTCAAAACATCTAATCTCTATTTTGACTGATAAATTAAATACTGCTAGGAGATTTTCCATTTCAAAAGCACTGGAACTTGTCTGTACTGTTAGAAAAGTCTCCAGTGCAGCTCAGGAAGCAGCACGGGTCAGCCACCTCTCCCAGCAGGCAGCTTGGAAGAGGTTACACTGTTCTGGAGAGCAAAAAAGCTCAGAAGTACAGCTGCAGGCTATTCTCAGCTGGTTGGCCTCAGTGACAGAAAAGAGGCCTGGGTGTGTTTAATTTGTTATCAGAGGTGCTGCTGCTGTGTCCCCTGGAACACTGCATGTAGTGAGACCTGGCAGGATATTGCTTGCAGGTGGGCATGGGGAGCACCCCCACCACAGGGCCAATGGGGACTGGAGACTTAATCCAGCCTCACAGGAGCTTCCCCATCACCCACACATGATCCACCATTCTGCAGCCTCTGCCTTGAAGTGGGATACCCAAAAGAGGGCAGATTTCAGTGTAAAGGCACAAAACACCCTCTCTGCAATGGTTTCAGTCAGTGTCACTAAATGAACCCGACAGAGGACCAGGCACAAGGGCAGAACAAGCATATTTCCAATGAGAGAGCTAATGTGGGGCTCCACACTGTGCGTCAGGGTAGAAGTAAGAACATCAGGTCTGGCAGGCAAAGCCACAGCAAAGGGGTGAGCAGCTCATCCTGGCACCTATGCAAACATGGGCTTTCTGCTGGTACAAACCTCGTGGGAGTGCTGGTGTTTAGCCAGCCCCATTTGGGCAGGGACCAAAGATCAAACAATGCCACCCACGCCTGTTTGCATGCTCAGGTTGCATCACTTGTTTAGTTTTTGTTTCTGCTTTTGGAGGATTATTGAGGATTTGTCATGGAGAGCAATGCTACTCTCTCCTGAACTGTCTGGATATGCACCAGCCAACACAAACCATCTCTCTTGGGCTTTTCAGATCACTGTACAGCCTCAGCATAGCAGGATGGAGAATTTCCCATTGCTGGGCAGTCCTCCGAGAGGGGTGAAGTGCTCCCGAATGGTGCCCACACTTCCTTTCCGCTTGAGTGGGAGCTCCTGCCTTTTCCCACTCCTCCCCATCTCCTCTTACACCTTCCCTGTTCTCCCCCTGCAAGACTGTGCTCCAGTGCAGTAGCTGTCTCTGAGAAAACCAATGAAAGATCATGTTTTTAATTAGGAATTGATATTAATTGCCTTCGATGAGGCTATTTTCACATCACAGCTGACCAAAGCCAGAAGACATTAAGCCTGACTCCCTAATAAATCATTCCTTCTGCTCCCCAGGGTTGGAGATGAAGAGTGAATAGGCAGTGTACACAGCACCAGCCTAATTGTCTCCTAAAATATGCAGGCAACTCCCACTGCTGTCAACAGAAAGGCTCGTGTGCATCTGAGTGGGCCTTGTGTTATTATTGATGCTCTCACACTAAGCGGACCATTGTTGCCTCCCCCATCCCTCCATAGCTCTGGCAGGAGTGTTTCCATGTCTGCCAGCCAGGAGGATGAGCTGGAAGCAGATGAAGAGGAGGGGGTATCTTTTTAAAGTCAGACAAAAGAAAGCTCAGCCCTCCCTTTGCCTACTCCCAGCCCTAAAACAAAGGCTGGGTATAAATCTTCCATTCCCACTGATTGGCCAGGTTTGGAGAGAGAGATGCCAGCTAGAGATCTCTGACACAATTTAAAAATCAAAAGGCTTCTGTGGATAAACACTGGTTTGGCACCACAGCCTGACAAATCCTTCCCTAATCCCTATGAAACCTCCCAAACCAGGCAGAGAAATGCCCAGGGAGTCAGCTGCTCTGAATTTATCCACCACCATCACTGCATGTAGTCCTACTCCACTGTGATCTCCTGGTTACCTACTCCATATCTCCAATCCCCAGAAGCCCAAATTTGTCCTCAAAATCCCGTCTGAACAGAGCCACGCAACCCTTTAAGTCTTCTGCTCCTGCATGACATTGCCTGGCTTTGGCTGTTGTATTTTGTACCAACAGGGGAGACTTGATTCCTTGTTAAATAACAGACATCAGAAAAATAGGGCAGGGAGGAACTCCAAAGCGCTGTCTGGTCTCTCTCCGTCACTGCTGGTTAACATCAGTGAGAGCCTTCCTGCTGCTGGCAGAACTGTGCCCAGTGCAACTGAGGCAATGTCCCTCTGAGCCGAGCTGAGTGAACACCTTCCCTTTTGGCAGCTTGTGCAGGTTCCTTCCTGCTTTGTGATAAACGTATTTTTCATCTCTGAGTGCGTGTGACAATTAATAGAGGTTGAGGGCCAGATCCCCACCTGGTATGATTTGGCAGAGATCTGAAGAACACAGCAGAGCTCTACCAGTTTAGATCAGATGAGATGCTGACTTTACTCCTGAAATCCCCACAAACTCTTTGAGCCAGTGTTGTTCCAGACTTTGTTGGGGCATCCATAAGAATTGCTTATTCCAGGGTCCCCGAGGAGGAAAAGTACTTTAGGTGTTTAACAGCACAGTTGATGTGGTACTCCACCTTGGAGCAGGAACTGGATTAAGGCAGGGAAATCAAGAACACTTCTTTTCCCAATCATCCCATTTACAATGGAAAAATAAATCTCCCTATTAAACAGATGAAGGTTAAACACACTCACACACACAGACACCCAGAAAAGAGAAATATTGAAAGTACCTTTACATTGTCACAACGGTGGCATTGGGTTTCTGATTCTCTTATTTCTCAACATTGCAGAGGATTTTAAAGGGATTGATGGCCCTGAAAGACAGAGACTGTGCCACTATTTTCTTTGGAAAATACCTCACTAGCTGTTGGTTCTTGCTACCAGGAAGAAATAACAAAAAACTGAAGGGATAAGACAGATATGCTCCTTCAAGAGTTTCTAATAAAATGGTAACATTGAGCAAGGCTGCCAATATGTTCCGTGTCCCGGCGCACTGCAGCAGAAGGGAAGAATTTAACATGCTTTGAAAATGCCAGTTGCCTGTTGCCAAAGATGCATACGATCCCAGTGCCAGCGGGGTAGGTGGCAGGGATTAAGATGTTAGAGGAGACGTCATCCTTCCTAGGCAATGTTAATTTCACTGAAGAAGAGGATGTGAAGAGAGTCCTGTTTCCTGTGAGAAAGATTCCTTTTCCCCTCCGGGTTCACTCTGAATTCTCCATGGTGGCAAAACTACTTTTACAGAAGCCTTTTTTGCTCTGTGGAATACTTCTATGGTTACAGCAACCAGAATGTAGGTACTTTTCCATCTACAAAAGGAATTTCTGTGGCCCTCATGGCTGAGAGCATTTCCTGGTTCTCTACTCTCACATGGGAGATTGAGACAGATACAAGAGACACTGTGGGCCAAGGTCATGCCCAAAGCATGAGTCAAAAGAACAAATAGATCTTGTGAGTCCAGGGCTGGTATCCTCAGCATTCACTTTTCTGTAAGCACAATATCCATGTAGGAGTGGTGAAGGCCAATGTGTCTTCATTTCCTGGCTGTGCTGCTGCATCCCAGAGACGTGTCATTGCCACATTTTGTGGTTGGAATCAAACTGAGTTTGTATTTCTGACCTTCTGAAGTGTCTCCACTTGATGTTGCTTTTTCCTTCCAATTTTTTTCCCCCTTGTGGATTTCCCTGGGGCATTTGGTATAGACTGGGTGCAAATTTGATTCCTGGTCTGGTCAGTCTGGACTTCAGAGGCCTTTTTGTCACCCCTGCCCCTGTTCAGAGGTTTTAAGCATATGTCTACATACCTCCCTATTGGAGTGAGCACTAGCCACTCTCTTGACCTGAAACATGTGATTAGAAGCCATATTTCAGTGGAAGTTAGGCATGTGCTTAAATTCTCTTATGTTCTGAACTGATACTTTCTTGAACTGGAGCCTACATATTTTTGTATGATCCATTTTTGCCCTTCCACATATCTTTACTGCAAATTATTCTGCAATACATATGTGGCTCAGTATGTGTATGGCTCTGGGGCTTTTCCACAAAAAGCCCAATTGATACATCACACACTTAACCTCTTGAACAAAGGAGGTAACTTTACAGGATCATTTTACAGGCAGGGGCCAAAGCTTTTGGATGGAAACTAGCTATCATGTGGTACGCAGTTGAAAGAGCAAACAGCTTATTCATTATCATAGCACTGGATTCAGAAACAAAACACAGACGGCAGAAAGAGCCTGTCTACATTTCCAAACACATTGCCTGTCCCCTCACTGGAGCCTGTTTATTTAAACCCTCTCTCTGTGCATGCAGCCAGTTGTTAGACTTAACTCCCAATTTCCTCACATTAGGAGTTTCGACCTGGGCCCTACTGCTCCCACCGTGCTCTCCATCACGCACAGGGAGCTCCTGCCAAAGTGAGCAGGAACTGCACTTTCATACAGCTTTGACAGCAGCCCTCAGTTGGGAATCAAGCCCTGGGCACATTTGTCAGTGTAGGATGTTTGTGCAAGAGCTCATGCCACTTGTCAGATCCACAAACCCCCCATGTTTGTTCAAAACTCTTTGAACAACAGTCCCATTCCCTTTACTTTACCTGCTCAGTATTCTGCCTTTTTTTTCCTTCCTTTATTAATCATTCTCATGTCGAGGCACCCAGATGTGCTCATTTCACTTTCAACATAATGGATGCAGAGGCCATTAAAATGATGGCATAAGTCTGTTAGTGCTTGGCCATGGAAACTTAACCCCTGTCGGCAAACGCTTGGTCACAGAAATGCTCTCATCAATCTGCCACTGCTGTCTGCGAGTCCTTGCACTGCAAAGCCCATGTGGGCTGATCCTGCAGGATCTCATCCAAAATTTACTGAAGCGAGTGGGAGTTCTTCTACCAATTTATTGAACTTGGCACCATGATTTTAAGGGGGGAAAAAAAAAGCATTATAAGAATGAATTCAACTGCTTTAGGCAGACACTATTTATAATGCAACATGACATCATCAGAACCCTCAAAACTTAATTTAGCAGGACACCTACAATTTTGTACAAGTCCACCTACAGCAGTATCAATCGGAAATACAAACCCAGAAATAAAGTGATTTCAGTGAGTTATTTTCAAGTTTTTGAAGTTTGATTTAGGGACATTTTTGTCCATTTCCTTTGCCATGTACCCAGCTCTGTGTTACTGATTGGTACTGCTCTGTGGGGTGTGTTGGCTTCCACTCAGGTACTGAGCCCTGCATTTATGGCTCTGCTGTGAATCACTGGCAGTCCTGGCCACAGCCAGGCTGCAATAAGGAGGGAGCTACAGCCGGGTGAACATGTGAGCAGCAGGGAGGGAGTGACAAAAATAAGGAAAACATGTTTTATATCAAAACCAGCCATCTGAGCCCACTGCCTGTCCAGTGGGAGCGGGCTGTAAGTAGGACAGTACATGGTCTCCAGGCTCCCTTACTAATTGCAGGGGAATTCAAGTCCTTTTGGGAATTCCCAGTTTAGACTCACAGACTCAGCACAACCCACAGCACTAAGAAAAGCCAGCTTTGGACTTCCTAGTCAAAAGGGCTTGACTCCTGAGTCAAGCCCTTTGGCTACACGTAGGTTAGTGAGCTAAACAGGGCCAGGACACTGGCTGGAGACCTTCTCCATAATTATTAATGCCTCAAAGGTTTTGACCATCCCAACCACTGTTGCCACAGATTCTGTGGCACCTCTGGGAGGACAGCAGGAGCCAGCAGGGAGTGAAGCTGAAGCTGTCCTGGTTTGAGGGTGCAGAGTTCAATAGTGGGAGATCTGTCACTTCACTTGCCCTTAAGATGCAAAGTGTCCTGGCATGTTTTGTTTACCAATACAGGGTTTTCCTTTAGGTTTTTCCTCTTACTCAAGCATAATTTTTTACATCTAGGCTACATGACAACACTGTTTTTGACTGATATGGTGGGGTCTGCCTTGTCCATCTGTGCACATTAGCAGGAGCATCCCTGAGCAAGGAGACACCTAGAGTTATGGGCTGATCCCTTTAACCATGGCACCTTCCCCCATGCTGTGGTCATCAGCTACCTGCAGAGTCAAAGCCCTGGCACAGTTCCTGTCCATAATAAAGTCCATCACTCATGCAGACAGTTTGCCTGGTAACACAGACCTGGGTAGGAAACAGGCTTTCTGCTCTGGGATTGGAGGCAATAGGGGTGAATTAGCTGGTTGGGTTTTGCTTCCAGTAACAGAGCTTGGGATCATCACTAGCAGATGGAAACTGACTTGAGATGCATCTTTGCATTTTCTTGAATGCCAGATGAATATTTATCCATAAGTGTAGCTTGTTCTGTTTTGGGATTTTTCTCCCTCAGAACATGAACAAGAATCTCTGCAGAGATATTGGCACAAAGCCTACATACTTCTTGCCTTGGGCCAAGTGATGAGCACGGACATAAATGTGCTCACACAGGTCAGTTCACAGCATGCATGAGGGCGTCCTTGCTGCACACTGTGGGCAGAGAGCCTCTTTTCTTACAAAAAGTCATAACTAAAGGAATTAGCAATCCTTTCTTCCTGTAAAATTTCTGGAGGTAGGCACCTACCCCTCTTAAACACCTTTGAAAATCCTAGCCATGGTACTCAAGAGCACCACTTTGAGCACCACTTGTAGCAGCTTGAGTGGTGGTGAAGGGTCAGAGCTCCCAGGACTGGGAAATGCCACAGATGTCATCAAAAGCAAAATAATAGCAGTAGCTGTGCTAAAATGCATATGGACATGTGGTGCAGAGACACACTGGGTGCTCTGCATGAAGGGGAGCCTTGCCTTGGAATCTCTGAAATGCTGCGGAACATAATGGGGAAGGGAAACAGGAAACTGCCTTGGAAGCTAAGACTTTTGTGAACAAGAGTGGAAGGAGAAGTGCCTTGGGTCTTATGCAGGTGAGGATTTGCTGTGACAGATTGATGAAGTCAGTGTTTGTGCTCAGGGCTGTGAGCTGTGCACAGCAAGGGGGGCTGTTCTGTGTGCTCAGCAGCTGTGTGGGATGCTGACCCCACGACTTAGCAGCAGCAGAGCCCCAGTCATGTTTCTGTGGATGGATGTGGTCTTGTGACTTGGTATTTCTGAGGACTGAGAGCTTAGGAACTGCCTCATCCCCTCTTTCCTTGTCCTCTGCCCTAGTAGAGACCTCTCTATCTACCAAGGTCTGCAGTGTGTCAGTGCAGAGAAATAAACACAGCCTGGGCAGGCTGTTGTGGTTTATGATTTGCTTGCTTATATATTCAGAAAATATCAATATGTTCTGAGCAAATCAACATGGCTTTAATGATTGGGAAGGAAAACAAACAAACTCCAGCCATTAAGTGCTAATCACACAGTTACTATATTACATAGTCAGATCTGGCAATGAAATATCCATCTCAATGCCTGCAAAAAGATCACTGAATCAATTTTTTGCATTAACATTTCATTCCTTCCCATACTAGACATTTGTTCAGCTTGTTTATACTCACGCCACATGGCCACAAGCTGTGTAGTTGGTAATGAATGAGGGGAGACATTTATCTTTGGAAACTTAGGCCAAGCCAAAAAGTTGATCGCTTGTTTTTGTAGAAGAATAACACATGTGAGATTTACTGAGATAAATCCCACCAGCGGTAATGGGATTGCCTATGTTAATTGCCCACATAATAAATTCCGGTAACAGCAGCAGGAGTTTTACAGTCTGCAGTGGGTTTTTAGCGTTCCATTACTGATGATGCCAGCAGTGCAGCGAAGTTCAGTACCATGGTGTCTCTCTAAACACAGGCAGGTCTGAGATCTGGGTTCAGCTTCTTGGACACCAGCTACTAAGTGCACCTTCTGCCAATCTCTGAGCTCAGTGGTGTGGTTGTGGCTGGTCTGCCACATCCCTGCCCCAGCACCTCAATCCCTCCTGGTGTCAGGGTCCCTTTGTGAACATACCAAAATGGCAGGTTTTTTTTAGCAGTTCCCACCTCCTCTTCCTCCTCCTCCCAAACCACAGCCATGCTTAAACCCACCACTGAAGCAGCCAAGAGAGGCTGCTTCCAGGGGTGGCAAAGAGCATTCTGCTGTGATTGCTGAAGCATGCTAACCCTCACCACTTTTTTTTCCCCCCTTATTTTGCTATATTTGGTCAATCCAGAACAGCCAGTGCCCTTGGAAGGTGATGGCATGCACAAGCAGGTGTGTGTCGTGTGTGTGCCCTGCCCCATTGCAACCTCCTTGCCTAGGAGAATAGAAAGATTTTGGCAAATTTGTGTGTACACAGACTGTGCTTCTACTACCTCCCACTTTCCTTTCTCCTGCATTTACAGCAGCAACTCCCAGGACTCTTTTTCCCTTCTTATCTAGCTCAGTTTCCTTGTTTACTTCTCTAGTCCCATCCCATGCAAAAGGCAACTGCACATGAATGAAGAAAAAGCAGCTCAGTGCATGTCTGAAATTCAGAAAACGAGTTATGCAATTTTCCCTGCCTAAGCTGCTTAAACCTTATGAGAACAAAACATTCCAGTAACTTTTTTGGAATAAAATCCTGTGGTTGAGAGCAAGCAGAACAAGCCATTTGCATGCACAGCCCCGGTGTTATCTCCAGGCTGCGTATTTTGCTGGAGTATGGTGGAACTGAGCTCTCTGGAGCTGGTGTGTTTAGAGGCACACATTTCTCCTCTTACAGCTTACAGCAGCTAATTGAAAATTTAATTTCCTGAAAGCCGCCATTCTCACAAACACAACCAGGTGCCCACTCTATGATAAATCTATTTATATCTCCAGCCTGAGTAAAATGAATCTACTATTCTAAAATCTATAAGGGTAAGTGGATCTGATACTCACGTGGACATGATCCTTTTCTGCTGGGAAGCTCTTAGACATAGAGACATTAACAGGATTTACAAAATCCATCTGTTTGCAACACCAGCATCTCGGAGTGCAGTCAATGCATTCGGACTGTAAGTCACAGCAGGTGCACAAACTGTGGCTGACTCACGCAGCATACAGATAGTCTAGTGCTGCTCCCCGTTTCCTCTCTCTGACAAAGAGCCCATTTTTACTCACAGAATCATTCAGAAAAGCTGATTCGAATTTGGCAAGTCAGAATATTCAGAGCTCAAATTATTGGAATCGGTGGATGCAATAGGGAAATTTGGAAAGTTGAAGTACAGCAACAAGATGCAAAGAATTTCCACTGGCATTCCCAGAGCCCCCTATGGCTGAGGAGCTCTAAGCTACTTATGGATATTAATGAATTAAAGCTACAGCATTCCTGAGCGCTGGGTAATTTTATTATCCCTTCTGCTAGGAGGAAAACTGAAACACAGAGAGAGAAAGTGGCTGGGCTGTGGTTTGTCTGCTCAGCTGCTAGAGGAGGAGGCTTTGGGATTTCAATGCAAACCACATGGGGGTGGCATTAGAAGAAAAGCTGTTGCCTCTTCTGGTGAGCAGGACTGGTGTCTAATGAGCAGTTCTTCTCACAGGCATAAATGCAACATATTCTGTTCTCCTAATCAGCCAGAGGTCTTCTCTCTCCCCTCTTGCTGAGGTTCCCAAAGGATCACAGCGGGAGAGCAGGTGGGGCAAGTTCACTCAGTATGGGCTCCTCAGAGTGAGTAAGGAGGGAGGACCTTATATAAGATGGCATTTACTTGGGCTTAATTCTGGTTTGGGATAAAAAGGACCCTTTCCACATATTAAGTATTCCGGAACTGACCAGAGAATTGATCTTTGCAAATACAAGTGTGAAAAGCTTGGAACTGCCAAGGCAGTTTTGTTTTGCTGCTTTTTTCTGAGCAGTCTTTTCGTTCCACTGTTGTTTCTGTCATCTAGGTTGTTTTCATGTCAGATTTTGAACAGGTGCCTCACCCATGCCAGCCTCCATAAAGGGAAGAAGACCCCATTGCTTCAAGAAATTAAATAACAAAAAAGCTAATTCAGAAGTATTAGGAAATTATGAAAACAGACCAGATCAGACCACCTGGGAAGCATGTTGCAATCCCCCCCAGTTCTTTAGTGTCTTTGATTTAAATGGAGATCTAGTGGCTTCATTCAGGGAAACCCCAAACCTGGATGAGGGTGTCAGTGGTCTCACAGATTAGCTATATTGCAGCATGTGCCACCAAGTGGGAATGGAAATAGTCCCCTCCATTTTCGCATCTGCACCTGGGTTTATCAGGTGGCCTCCCTGCATCACCACTGCGGTGATATCAGCCCTCTGAGTTCCCCTACGTCTGCTGCCTGCTTCAAGGTGGGCGGATTTTTGCCTCCAGGTGCTGGTTCCTTATATTTCATAGCTACAGGAGACTCAGTGATGGCTGAGATGCACTTCTCTGGATTTTATTTACCGTCATGTGTTCAGATGACTCCTACCCTTCCTTTGCAGATAAATGCCTGGCTAAACCAAGGGCAAAATTTTAATGTACTGCTGGCAGTAGTGCTGGGGAGGTGTGGCTCCTTGTGACTGCTGCTCACGCGAGGGCTGCAGGGAGGCAGGTGGTGCTTGACAGAGCTGTTCAGCTGAGTTTGACTTAGTGACTACCAGGATATAAATGGCAGGGACACAAAGCTCAGAAATTCATTTACCTTCTCTTTCAAATGCTTTTTGCAGGTCACTGAGATGTTTGCAGTGTTAATGCGGCCTGACAGATATCACACTAACAGCATTTCCTGGTTGCTGTCCTGGGTTTGCTGTCCTCTTGCAAACACTAACTCACACCACAACATGCTGCTGTCTGTATTTCCAAGGCCTCTTCATGATAATCTCATGTGATGATGTTGCAGGTTTGTAGAAGCTATCTGTAGCAGGTTTTTTCATGACTTTGGTGTTTGCTTGTTTTTCTGATGTGTTTCTGCTGCTTTCTTCTGGCTGTACTTCCTTTTTTTTTTTTTTTTTTTTTTCCCTTTTTTNTTTTTTTTTTTTCCCTTCTTATTCTGGGAAAGAGATCTGTGAAGGTGAGTCATGTGTCACACACATGGGGAAGGATCTTACTTCTGTTTTCCTGTCAGGAGGGTTGAGTCAAGAAGGACCTTTTGTCTGGAAAAGTTTCATCACAAGCAGAGCTGTGACAGTGAGTTGTGAATGGAGAAGCTGCTGAAGCAAGAGCAAATAGTTCAATTGCCACCTGAAATGGACTGGAAAAGGCAGACCACCTGGGTAGTAACAGTGGCAAAATATGAGGGGTCTTCAGCACGACTAGCAGCCAATTTGCTTCACCATCTTTTAACTGTCACAGTACAGCAGTTGGGGTCCTCTAGCTCACATTCTCTTAAGAACTGGTGCTGTGGAGCCATTTAACACCCATGCCATGATGAGACGTGCTGCTCGTGCAGGGTCTGGTCCCATGGCTGGGATGCTGCAGTGTGATGCCACAGCAGAGAAAAGCAGAAGAGGGTGATGGTGTGAAACCAATGTGTTTTCTTTCTGGCCATGCCATAGTGTGCAGCCTAATGGAAACTCCACTGGCACCTTTCCTGCTCTCAGCATGACCCAGCTTTCCATTCAAGGTGGCAGGGGGTAGTTTCTGGATGGGTTGAAGATGGCAGGGATGGATTCTCATCCATGACCTGTGTCCATGCAGGATGGGCCCAGTTCCCAAATGGTCTCATGATGGTCTCCCATCAGGGGAGATGCAGGTGCCCTTGGTAGGGGAAATAGCCCTGCCTGGTCTGTCCCCTGTGTGACATATCTGGGTTCACATTGAAGAAGCTGTGTTTCATCTCACTGTGGGCCCTGTGGTCCTTTACATGCTGAATGTACTTTTCTGATTAAACATGAAACCCAAACAAAGAATTAGTGAAAGCCTCTTTCATTTTCCATTGCTCTTTAGTAGATGCAAATCAGTTCTTTTGGGAGGGCACCTCGCCTCAGTCCTCAGTAGCTGATTTCCCAGGGACGGGAAGGGGAGAGATGCAAATGAAAGTCTGGAGACCTTTTTCCCAGCCGATAGCACTGTCTGCCATTGCACCCACATGAAAACAGCTCTGCCTCACTGTCCTCTCCTCACCAGAGTGCCTTGAAGTACCACAGACTCCTACAATGCTAAACAACATCTGAGGCCTTGCCCATGTCTCAGAGAAATTTGACCTAGTTTCTCCATCGAAACACCTGCATTACCAACTTACCTAAGCATCACTTCACAGTAAGAATTTTTCTTTTTTTCCTCCCCTGAAGTATTATTATTTTTTTAATGTGGCTGCTAAACAGATTGTTATTTGAATTTGATTTATTCTGAGCTGACCTAAATATTTTGCTTTTCTCTTCTGTTGGGTGCAGTATTTTTTACTGCAGGCTTATGGCAACATTGCAGAGATGTGGGGAAGACAGGTTTCTGGATGTGTGAATGCAATGATAAGTGATTTGATGCTGTGGAATATGATAATAATAACTGCTGTGAGGTTTCTGTGAAGTTGGGCCATGCAGAAAGAATTACCAGAAGTCATATTTATATTAGATGTTATGATTAATGTGTCCAGTGTAATTTAAGGATTGGTTGCAGTGAGATTAGAGGAGGAGAAAATATGCTTTCTGAATATAGGGCACAGTCCAGTGGAATAGGTTCATATATGCAACGTGATTTTCTTTTTTTTTTTTAACTGTTTGGTTTAGGAATTTAGTTTCTTTAAAAATTACATGTTTTGATACTGAAGTCCAGGTCCACAGTTTGTATTTTTTGATGATGTCTCAGGCCTGAGAAGTGCAGAGCAATGGTAGCAAGGGCTATCTTTATAGAGTACTTTGTCCCCCTGTAGTCCTGGACTTCATTTCAAGCAAAGAAATTTAGTAGTGGCCTGTGCAGGGAAGAGCAGAAGAGGCAGCCTGTACCTCTACTTGGAGGAAGGATATGGACTCATATTTACATTTCAGTAGGACTTCAGAAAGTGCAGCACTGATGTGGTTATCCTCAGTTGTGCTGGTGATGTGATACAGCCCTAATGTTTCCTCTGTGGCTTTACCCCAGCTGAAGCACACCCGTGATGCTGCCCAGTCACACTGGGGGTGGGGACACAGGGTAGCTGTAGCAATGCTGCTCTCCTGATCCCTGTTATAAATGCTCTTGCTGGAGAAATCTTGTCTTTTGAGGGTAAAGTAGGAAGTGTTTTTATTTTAGCAGCGTAATTTCACTCTGCCAACAGAGATGCCAGTCTAAGAGGACCTGACCAGCAAAGCAGCCCTGGAGCAGAAGTAACCCAAGCCCTGCTTCTCTTACAGCAGGATGCACTGCAGTAGCCTCCTGAGGACACTGACAGATGTTGAATGTGATTGCAATGGACACAGAGTATTGCTCAACCTTGGAGAATTTTTCCTCATGTTCAGCATGGTTTATTTTGGATTTTACTGCTGCCAGGAAGAGCTGCAATGGGGCTGGGAGGTTTCTAAGGCAGATGTAGGGCATCTTCCACCAGCATTTTGCTTAACTGCTGCAGCACCTGCTATCAGACATGGCTTCTGAGGGCTTCATTTCTGCAGTTTGGTTATACAGAACAACACCAGCAGTTATTTGGTGCAAGTTAATTTTTGGATGAAAACTATGGCTGAGGCAAAGCGTGATGGATTGTTTTTCCCTCTGTGTGTGTGACAAGTCTCCCCAAGGCTGGCTGGTCAGACTTACCAGCGCAGCAGAGAGAACTTCCCTCTCATTCACAAAGTCATCCACTGGTCCAAGTTCTTCTTGTGTTGTCCCAAGCTCAAGTGCTTTCTGTTCGTCTTTTAAGGGAGGAAGACTTGTCAGTTCCCCACATGCATGTACTCACATGAACACAGAGAAAACACTATTTAATACTCACATGCATTAGATTAAACAGCTGTACAACTTCAGCAGGAGTCAGACCAAAATCTAGCTCATTGTTTTTAATCAAAGGAATACCAGTCTTGCCAGATGTGGTGTATGTTTTTCCAAATGAACTAAAACAGTGTCCACAACCGAATATGATATGGTCTTGTGCAATAACATAACTTGTTTTGCATGCCCATGAATGGCAAGGCACAGACTGGTGTAAAACAGAAGATACAAAGAGTTTTCATCGTGAGAACAGAATGAACTGGAAGGAAGTTGAGCCCAAGCTGTTTTCTGTACTGTTTACTACAACAGTAGCCAGCCCATGGATCAAGAGATGTTTCTCCCAGCAAAGGCAAACTAAGCTGCTGGTCTGTCTCCCTTATAATGACTGTGGTCATATCATACTGACAGCTAATGGGACAAAATGTAGAGATAAGCTGAAGTTGGAAGGTGCAGTTGTGGTTCTGGAGAGGATTGCAGTCCTGTCCTCCTTGAACAAATAAGGATACCACAAACTAAGCAATGTACAGAGTGTAGTGCAAACAAGGGAGGCACAGACTCAGAAAGGTGTGTGAAGCTGAGCTGATCAGAGCTTTTCTTCAAACCAAGAGAAGAGCCAGGAAACACCACTGAGGTAAGACCAAATCTCCACCATGTAGTGTCATACTTTAGTAGTGTCACTGTATGTCCCTTGATCTTAAAGTACCATGGTATTTCTGAAACTTTTCTGCTTGAGCTGTAGGAGACTCCAAAGGTTACCTTGACTCTGGGTATGATATCTGTAACTCATCCTGGAGCACAGGTTGCATCTCCACACATAATTTCTCTCCCAGCACCAAGAGTGGATGTGCAACTTCTTCCATGTGACCGTTCCTGCTCCTGCTCCATCCACTGGCAACATCTGGCATCTGGAATTTACTTGGAGAGTAAAAAATAAATATTCTCATAGCACATCACCTCTGAGAAGGTAGCTGCAGTTGTTCTCTTTCCTGTTTGGTGTTAGGATTTTACTAAATTAAGAGGAAAGGAAGGACAGTAGGGTCAAGCGGGCTGCTCTTTCTCCCCAGGCACTGACCCACACGTTGAGATACTTTAAAGCAGTTCTGCTCATCATAGAGCAGATGGCTCCTGGAAGAAGGAGTATGTTTAGGAGAAGTGTAGATACTACTGTGCTATAAACAAACTTCCCTTTTAAACAACTTGTTTCAGTGCTGGCTGTGGATAAACATCATCTTCTTTTAATCACTGACTGCTTTGGCAGCAGTGGCACCCACCACTGCCACTCCAGGTCTTGATCTGACATTATAAACCCTGTAAATGTTTCCTCACCTGGGTGGTTTTGATTAAATAACCTCACAGCTTGAGAATGGATGCACTTAATTCATGTGTAGCAGGATTTATGATGTCAATATGCTAATCTGGTTATTATAATCTTTTTCTCGAACCTAGTAACCATGAGGAAGCACAGGCAGGACTGGCCACAGCAATTCCAAAGGCAGAGGAGAGGACATCCTAGTTCAGGCAAGAGCTAAGTACTTACAGGTGGCCTCTCTCAACCAGCAGGGTCCTAACTCCTCTGGCTCTCCATGCCTTCTCCACAGGTCTATTTCTAGGACCATCCTTTGCATACTGTATATATCTGTGAAAGCCATTCAGTGGATTAAAAAAGAGAACTGTCTCATATACTGAAGAGAATGTCATTAAAAAATAAAATAAATAAAAATTTGAGGGATTTGTTTAATGTTTGGCTCAGACAATAGACAGGGGGGTCCCCAGAATGGAACTTTAGACTCTCCCAGAACCAAGTGATTTTCCTCCAGGGTTTAAATGTCATTGTGTTATCTGAGATAACACCACCAGGGAAATGCTGTTACCACACCAGTACACTGTCAGTGGAGGAGTGACCTGGACTTGCTCAAAGGCAGAACAAAACTGGTTTATAAAAGGCCTGTCTGTTGTCATTGATGCTGAAGTTCATGGAGTTTTCTATTTTCATATTGTTTCCTGTGTCTTCATCATGGTGTGGCAGCGCAAACATCAGGTTTGCTGCACCAGAGTTCCCTTGAGGTATGCTCAAATTTCAGGATGGATGACCCTTCTCTTCACCTACTTTCAGTTTTATTTACAAGCTCAGAAGTCAATATAAAAAGATTTTAATTTGTGTTCAGAGCCTGGAGGAAGATTTTGAAGTGAATTTCCTACACAGCTTTCTCTGTAGTAACTTATTCATTGTCCAGTACAGAGCAGCATTTAGCCTTAGGTTGTGTATGTTCCCATTTTATGGCAATAAAAGAGGCAGCAGTGTGAAAAGCTCTTAAGAGCTCTTCAGAGCAAATGTTTCATAATTGTAGGCCATGACAAAATAAAAGTCACTAAAGAATTCAGAATGTACAATCCATAGCCCAGAACTCAGCAGCTGCCAAACACTGAAAATAAACATCTGAACAGGCACCAGGCTGCTGGAGATGAATGATGATATAAACCTCTTCAGTTTAGCTGCAGATATTGCTCAGTAAAGTTGTTCCTACTGAGTTTCTTTCACTATATTCATTGTCATAATAGTTAATCATCTGGTTGTTTGCCTACATTTTTCTTACAAATGTACTACTCTTAAAGTCACAGTACATTTCTGATACTGGTTTTGGAGGCTTTGATTTTTGTTCATCAGTTGGTGGGCCCATGGGAATCTCAGGAGATTTAATAGGACCAAATGCAAGGCGCTGTATCCCCAGCACCAACACACTCTGGGAGATGCACATATCAAGAGCAGCCCTCTGAAAAAGGACTTGGGTGTGTTGGTGGAGGAAATGCTGGGCATGACTTGGTAAAGTGCACTCACTCACAGCCTAGAAAGCCAAACATATCCTGGGCTGCATCCAGAGCCCAGAGGGCAGCAGGGGAGGGAGGGGATCCAGCTCCTCTGCTCTGATAGGACCCCACCTGAACTCCTGCATCCAGCTCTGGGGTTCTCAGCACAGGAAGGACTTTGATGTCTTGGAGAGAGCCCAGAGGAGGCCACCAAGATGATTAGAGGGATAGAGCACCTCTCCTGTGAGGAAAGGCTGGGAGAGCTGGGATTCTTTGGATTGGAGAAGAGAAGGCTTCAGAATTGCACAGATGTGACATTCCAAGGGAAGGGAATGGATGGGAAGACAGGCAACAGGAAAGATGAAAAGAAACTTTTTATAAGGGCATGTCGTGATAGGATAATTGGTAATAGCTTCAAACTGAAGAAGAGTAGCTTTAGATCAGATGTTAGGAAGAAATTCCTTAAAATGAGGGTGTTGAGGCACTGGAACAGGTTTCCCAGAAAAGTTGTGGATGCCCCATCCCTGGAAGAGTTGAAGGTCAGGTTGGATAGATCTCTGAGCAATCTGGTTGAGTGGAAGGTGTTCCTGCCTATGGCAGGGGTTTGGAGCTGAGTGATCTCTAAGGTCCCTTCCAACACAAACCATTCTAAGATTCTCTGATTTCTATGATTTTTCAGAAAGTAAAATTTTGAATGCAGAAGAACATTCTTCTTTGTTTCAGCCCTAGTGTGGATCTATGCATCTCAGGAGTATGTTGTATCTTTTTCAGGTTTCATTCTTGACAAACATCTAATCTATGGAAACTCTGTTGGAGAAATAGATCAATCACGTTTATGTGCTGAACATACAAGGGGGAAAAGTATGGCAGGAGTATCTCTCTTGTCCAGATAAGCACATACATGTTGCTTTAAGAAGCCATACTAATGTTGATACAAATACAACAAGTGCATAAATGCATAATTGCTTCTAAAGAGTGTAAGAAATCAAAATCTGAAAAATTTTCTAAGGAAAATGTATATAGAATGAAATTCAGTTCTGCAAACAAACACAAACCAAGCTCCAGTACTTGAATAAATGTACATCTTAAGAGGTAATGTGTAATACTATAGTAAAGACCAGGCCATCTTTCTTATGGACATTGGACAGAGTTAAGGATGTGCAGGTAAGCTTTTTTAAATTGCAGACCTAAGGTAGTTCTCCTGATTATACACCACTTGCTCAGCGAGCTTTCTTGCTCTCACATATCTGTATGGATTTTTTGTAACAAATCAAAAAAAGATGATGTTAGAACTCAGGCAAGAGATCCTAGAGCTGTAACTGACAGCTCTCTGAAATTCTTGACTGAGCATGTTAAATGGAAAAAAAGTATGTCAATAAAATGCTGGAGCTCATCAGGAAGGATGTTGCAGTCATGACCAAGAGTCATTTTCCTGTTGCATTTATGGTTCTACCATGCCTTGAGTCTGGTGAATGATCTGAGTTTCTGCATCTCAAGGTCATGAGGGTTAGGGGAAATGGCAAAGAAAGTGACCAGCATAACTTAGGGATTGGAGAAGCTGCTGTATGAGAAGGAACTAGAAAAGCTGAGTCTCTTCTGGCTGAAGACACAGCTGAAGGGGAGATATGATAGGGACTGAGCCTTGAGGAGATGCTGAGTTGTGACTGCAGAGCAGTTACTGACCACACCCCACAACACCAGAACTGCTCAGAACTCACTGAAACCAGCAGAGGATTTTTTAAAAGCACGAAAAATAAAGAATTGTTTTTGTGGGATGTCCCAATCTTCTGACACTGTTGCTAGAGGAGACTGTGAAACAGGCCATGAACAGCATGCAGAGGGAACTTTGAACATTTCTGTTCTGAGTGTTGGTGCTGGGAGAGTGTGTGGGAAATTAATCACAAATAGTATCTGGGCTTGTGTGTTCTCTTGAAATAGCATCTCTGACTATCACCGGTGGAATAGATGGACGATGGATCTGATGCAGCAGGGCATTTCTAATGGACTTATGCTCTTATGCAGAGATGCCTTATTTATTTAGATTTCTGAAGAAAACCAGGAAAATCTTCAACTAAATGGAGACAATTTCAGGGACAATTTCAGGCAGATTGATGACTTCAAATAAAAGGTTAGTACTGAAAAAATCAGGCATCTTTAAAAATCTTGTTACCTCCTAATGAACAGTCTACATGGCATACATTTTGTTTTTAATCATAGAACCACAGAGTGACTGGAGGTCTCTCAAAGCAGGGTCAAAGTCAGGTTTCAAAGTTAGACCAAGCTGCTAGTTGTACCTCTGTAGTACAGCTCTGAAAAGTCTGGCTCCATCTCATCTGTAATGCTCCTTTTACGAATATAGTGATTCAATGAGCTGTATAAAAGTGATGTGAATATTTTTTCCATGTGTATTTCAGCAATGAGCTACAATCTTGCATTAATACAAGATTTCTATGTGTGGATATATTTTCTATGAGTGTTCCCTTCCCATCTCTCTTCCCCATGGGACAGTCTCAGCATAATTGTTGAGTGAATAACTAAATTCCTTGGAAAATGCACACACCATCTAACAGGAAATTCCTCTGGTAACATAAAAGGGAACCTCGGTTCTCCCAACTGCTTCCTCTTTTCTCCCAGACTTCTGCTAAAAAGGTGGTGAGAAAACAAAGCCTGATTCTGATTTGGTTGTACTTTCCTCCTCCTTGAAATGGTGGTCCTGGAAATGGTGATCAATGTACCCAAGCTGGTTTATAGTATACATAGGAGGCAATACTGCCAAGATTGTTCTTTCGAATAATGCCCTGACAAGGGAGGAGTGGAGCTGAAGCATCCCAGGATCTTGGGAGGATATCGGTGTGAAAGGGAGTTTGAGGCAGCTGTAGTAATGGGAACATGCCATCTAACCACAGATCACTTCTCTTGAGTGTAGGGCAAGATGGTGGCTGGCTTTTGAGTAAAACAAGCAAGGAGAGGACCTTTTATGACTTTGTCCTGTAAAAGCATTCATGCAGACTTCTGAAGACAGGACAGCATTGTCCCAGGAACTGTGGGAAAAGACACCAATTGCTCTGTGTGGTGGGTCTCATTAGCCACTGCTGGGTGGAGTGAGAAACAGGTACTCCTGACCCTAAAGTCTTGCATTCTATGGCCAGGCACTCTGCAGGGAGCCACCACCATGGCAGAATCCATGCGTTCTTCTATGATCATAAGACAGCCATTACTGCAACATTTTATCTGGGTACTGTGGCTGTATAAATGCCATGGGAATCATTATATAGGGTCCAATTGCACAGGAAATTGGAGGTGGAGGAACAAAAGCACTGTAGGCAGCTGAGCTGGGTAACAAGAGTAGTGAGGCAGGATTTGATGGATGTTAACACTGAATCAGGCAGGACTCATCATTTGAGGGCTCATATCCAGTCTGTTGGTGTGCATGAAAGGCTGTATCACCATGCAGTGTTTGCTGCTTATGTTCATGCTTGCCGGAGTGGACCAGTATCTCTGGCTCTATGGAGAAATTCCACTTGCTGAGGCACAGGGTGGGATATGTCTTTGAGGAACGGGAAGGCCTTGCAGAAGCAACTGTGGCCCTCCCAAAGTGGCCATTTTCATTCACTGCAGAGTGGTGCTGCTGGAAGTAATAACGCTTAGCACTGACACAGCACTTCACCCAAACATTGGGTAATTAATCTGCAAAGCAGCAGGAGATGCTCTTTGCAACTGGTTCTGTAAGCACAGCTAAAGGACTGGAGTGGAGAGTGCTACAGTCTACATTAAAAACCATGCTGACATCCAAATTGCCCCTTGGCAACTAAAAATAAGCCTCCAGAACTTACCATGTCCTCTTTGTTTTATTAGTTCTCTTAATATTCAAATGAAGAGAGAGTTTTCCAAAGTTTGTCCTCAGCCTGCCCAGCTTGCAGAAGCTTGGCAGCCTTCAAAGGAGCTGCAGCAATTTATTGTGGTTCTTATTCCAGTGATTTTTGTGACAATGAATACATATTCTATCTGGAGAGTAGTTCACTTATGAAGATTACAGTTAGCAGAACACTGTAGATTACCTGAGTTAATAGATTTCCCCTCCCCTCCCTTAGATCTTTGTCATTTAAAAGTTTGGAAACAGGATTGCTTTTGTTACTGAGTTAATTTTCCAGTTAGTGAGCACTGACGGCTTTTTTCCCTCCCCCAGTGAAGTTGCACAGGCACGGCCGTGGGAGGAAGGAAAGAGTTTTGTGGTTACGTCTCAGATTTGGAACCTTGGATGTCAGACCTCTGCTGCCAGTCCTGTCTGTTTCTATGTGACTCCAAGCAAATCATGTAATTTGTTTTCCAAACTGTGTTGTAGCCCTTGGTGCACCATGTCGCAGCATCCTGTGGCTGCATTCTCTGACTAGTATCAAACAGATGATTTTCATTCTTTTAATATAAATTTCTCCAAATGACCACACCCATGCTTTAAAGGGAAAACATGCAGAGAGAGTAATTTTTTGGCCCCCTATGTAAATGCTGGGTTCTCATCCTGATGAGAGTCTGAGGTTTAATTCTCAGGGGCAAAATCCAGACTGTTTTAGGTCATGCTCAGAATTCATGGGACATGGGTGATGTGATTGTGCCAAGGGAGAGCATCTGTGGTAGCCCTGGCTTGGGTACTCCAGCTTTTTGTGCTGTGTGATCAGGTATAGAGAACCATGTCAAGGTTTAAGGTTTCTCTTCAGGTTTTGATTCTTAATATCCTCTGCAGTTTATCTGGTTTTTTCAGGCTCCACCCTGAACATGTATTTTCCATGTGTACCCATTACAGCTTTGTTGAATTAGTGACACCCTTACTTGGGGAAGATATTTAGACATTCTGGTGATCCTAAGTTAGTCCCTTTAGATCCCTTGGTATTGCCATTATTTTCCAAATTTACCTCTGATTTATCAACACTCTTTATTGCAGCTGTAGTGATTTTTATCACATATGCTAGCTAGCAGAATAATTCAGAAGTGGTTGCTTCTTCCATTTACCACTAGTGCTGAAGTGGAAAGATGCCTTCCCAGAGGATTTCCCAGTAAAAGATATGGGGTAGTAAAGCACAAAGTGCTACACAGACCATTATGAATGGCCCAACCACTAAACTGGTAGCTCTTGATGTGGCTGAGAGGAGGTCAGAGTGCTGCATAAAAAGATTGAGACTATGAAGGAGATACTGTGAAATGATTATTGACTATGAGGGGAGAGAGAAGATGGACACCAGCTGGGATGATGGTCAAGATGCCGGTGTGGATGTGTGTTTGGGCAGACAGCAAAGCACAGACAAACCACTTTGTGGGGGCATTTTTTTTTTGTTTTTGTTTTTTGTTTTGTTTGGGTTCTTTTTGTTTGTTTGTTCTTTTTTTGTTGGTTTTGGTTTTTATTTTGTTTTGTGGAAATTAATGTGAATGAACTTGAAAACCTGACCCCAGAGTGTCGGTGAGGGAACTGGGACAGGCTCAGCTGGGTGTGGCAAGGAGGGGCACAGACAGGTGAGGCACAAACTGGACAGGTCTTTCCTTTGCCCCTCCTGCTCTTTTTGCGTTGTTCCATAGTGCATCCAGGACTGTGACTGTTTCCACAGTCCTACTCCCCAGGGGGACAGAGCTGAATTCCTGGGAGCAGTATTTGTTTTGGTGGGTTTCCTTCATGTCCTTAAACAGGTTGGTTTTATCCCAGTAAAGTTCTCATTTTCTGTTTTTTGCTGTTTCTTTAAGAAGAAAGCTACTTCTGTGGTTGCCATGGAAAGCCCTGCATATCTCATGAGACTGAACCACAGAATATATAGCGCAGCCTCAGAAAATATGTGGAAATATGTTTTCTGGAGAGCTACAGTCCTCAGGAGCTTGGCAGCCTTGTAAATGGAGATGCCCCAGCTGGGAAGGGGAATTTCTTTCCCCCAGGCAGATAAAGCAGGCATGGGGATTTGATGGTGCCTCTGTTAGGGGGGTAGGGGACACCTAGGGAGCAGCTCAGGGATGTTGGGGTGGCCCAGTACAGTCACTGTGGTGGAGTGGGAGGGCATTGGTGCCTCTGCGTCCTGCTCCTCTGCCCTGTGGCAGCTTGTAGGGGCTGACAGCAAACATGCACACAAAAAATATGCACAAGCCCTGCTGCTCCAACAGCTTGCTAAAGGACTGGTTCCCACACCTTCCTCTAATCTAAAAACCACAGTTTCCCCTCATTACAGCTGCCAAAACCTGCAAGCTCCCCCTCAACTTCCTTAACACAATGCCCTACTTCATAGTAAAATGAAACTTGAAAGTGAAAATCAGCTGGGATGAATATTGAATTAAAGATAGTACATTGGTTGAACTACCAATTTTAATTTATTTATTTTTTAAAGGGCCCATTAAGAATGCCTCAATCAATAAGGTTACTGGGTCTGGAACAGAATGGAGGCCAAGTACAACTTTAAAATCTCTATCTCTGAAAATTTTGAATTTTTTTTAAAGTGAACATTACTGGCTTATTTTTCCAATTCAATAGTTAAAATAAAAGCTTGGGCATTGAAAAAACTCCCCACAAAACTCCCCCAAAAAAACCCACAGAAAAAAAACCCCAAAGAAAACCAAAAACCAAACATTCACATTTTAGCAGTCTCTTTCTGAGGACAGATTCATTCATATTCTGGTGTTCTTGTGCTCAATGACAACAAAACCTGTCATATTAATACACAAATTTGGCCGAGAACACTTTGAGGATACTGAATGCTCTCTGTGGCTTGTGAGCAGAAATTGCAGGACCCAGAGGACTCAGAGATGAAACAGATTTACACTCTTCTCCTGTCCCTACTGTGTGACTGCCATTGACCATGCTGTAGCTCAGGTTACCAAACATTTCCACTATATGTCTCTGTTTTTAAAACACAGTAGGTTTTGCTGAGAGTCTTCCAAAATCAACATTTTCTAAGGTAGTTCTAGCTAAGGTAGTTCTGCTGTTTCCAGGAGGGAGACTGGGGACACATTGCACAACCTGTGTTCACTTTGCACAGGTATCTTGCTCCTGGAAATTGCTCCAGATGTCTCGTGTGCCCAAAGATGATGAAGCAAGTGCCCCATAGGGGACAGCTTTGTGGGTCTGAATGGAACAGGTTTGCTCAGAAATAGTACAGCTCCCTAGTTCTGCAGTGCTCAATGCTCTTTCCACAATCCACAAAACTCCATGTGCAAAAAAGTCACACATGGGCCGTAGGGGAGTCACTGAAATTAATTGCAGAAACTGATGAAGTCGCTCTTACTGTGTTTATTCCTTATCTTAAGCTCTTAATCCAGTTGCTGGGCCTTTCATGCACACAGGAAGGTCTCGCTGTGGTTTAGCCTCTCTTCAGCCCTCCTCAGCTCCTGCCTCAGTTCGCCTCGAGGGCTGTAGGAAATGTTTTGGTGAAAAGCAAATTTGTCTCACTCTCCAGCCAAGCTGGCAGGGCTTTTCTGCTGGTGTTTCTGCCACTGCTTCTACACCCTTATGTAGCTCATCCATGCTGTTGGTGGCTCTAAACTCCCCGCAGGCCCCCAAACCCCTTAATCTACCTTGAAGCCCCCCCCTTGACTCAAAACCTGTCATTGGACATGGTTGGTCCAACTGAAACATGTTTTAATCTGCAGCTTTAATTACCCACTTTCTTCTCCAGGCAGAGTCCTAATTTCTTCTTCAGGGCTTTCTGCCACCCTGAGCTGCAGATATTTCCAGATAGACCTCAGCAGGTACAGCTTTGCTCCTAGATCCATCCAGGTCCAAGGCACAAATCTCTCTGCAAATCCCTTCCTGATGCTTTCAGGTTGCTACTCCAGGACCCTTCTGATCTGCATCAAGCTCTCCCAACAGGGCATTTCTTTTATATTTACCAGAAAGCAGAGCTTTTGTGGGCATAGATGAAAGGACAACAAAGCTTCTCTTGTAATATTTAGTTCCACTGTTACGTGATGCCTCACCTCTGGGCTGGGCCCAGCCTCACCAGCTGGAAGATGGGTGAGTGGACACACAGGGGCCTGGACAATGCTCCCCCTACAAGGATCAGTTGGTGCAGTGACACAGTCATTTACTACCCTCAGTTTTTGGAAAGTTTATCAAAGAAGGAGTGTTCCGAGGTTGGCTGTTTTGCTTTCAGTTTATAATTTTCAGTTTCTAAATACATCTTGTTGAACTTGGTGATATGACTACAAACCATTTTTGGGCAAGTTTTAATACTAGTTTAACAAGAAAATGAAACAATGCAAATATTTTTCAAATAATATAATCAAATTCTTTGTGAGCGCCCTGCATAGAGGATCTGTGTTGTGTTTGAGGCCAAAGATTTGTCACACAAACCAACAATTGGTGCATAGACATACAGATACTCTAAGCATGATGCACAAGTTTGCTCTTTGCCAGTACAGGCTCAGGCTGGATAATTTTGTAAATTATGTGTTTTACTTGTTTCACATTTCCAATAAATCCCCTCCCTGCCTGCACCCTCTGGGTTTGAGGGTGCTCATGGCCACCACATGTAGATCAGAGATTTCTCTTGCTGAAAGCCTTTTGCTGCTGGTTAGCCTCTGATTGTAGTAAAAGCCTTCACACCAACTTGCAAGCCACAGTTTCCTTTCAGTAGCCCTGATAACATCTCAGTCCTCACAGCAGTAACTTGCTGCGGATGCTGGGCTGTCCCTCTCCCAGGCTGGACAAGAGCATTACCAGAGGTATGCTGCACAGTGGAATTCAGCAAAAAGCCCTCCATATGTTTTATGCAAAAGAAAACATTACTTTTGGCACAATGTTTTGCACCAGAAGCCAATTGCCACCAGAATACAGATGCAGGACTTGCCAGAACAAACCTAATTGCAATACTTTGGAGGTGTTTTGTATTTTTCTTCCTAATTGTGTCCAGGTGTTTGAGGGAAATTCATAGTCTTGAGAAACACAAAAGGCAGAACTGTTTAGCTAATGATGGCAGCAATATATTCTGCTGATCCTGAATGTCTGAATTAATTTTTTGCTTTGTTGGTTCTACTATAAGTAGCATAAATCTAAATAAACAACATTACATGTAACAGCTACTTCTGAGATGCTTACTGTTGGAATTTATGGATACACTTATATATGAAGTAATGGATTATTTTTGAGTAAGCACTAATACGTAAAAGAAAAATACAGGAAAATAAGATAAAGATTATATGAACATTTTCCAAATATGTAAAAATAAGGCTTTCAATCAAACCCAAATATTTTTAAGAATTCTGATCCATAAAACATTTTCACTATTTTTACTCTTCATCTTGGTTCAGTGTATTTTTATGAGTTTCTGAAAATATTTGAGTGAAACGAAGGTTTTATTTTTTCAGTTGTAACTTTTATTACAAATGGGATGACTGTGTGATGGTATATACTGTAAAGAAGACATATTCTTCCAGAATCCTCTTTCTACAGTAGTTTCTTTATTGACAACATTGAGATAACCACAGTCTTTTTCCATTGTCAAGTATTTTTGTGATTTCCCAGCACACAAAGAGCTCAACCTAAGAACAGAAAAGTACTTTTCCTACCAGCAATGCCTGAAGAATAAGGAAAAGAAAATGCTATAGGATGGACAAAAAGGAATAGCCAAGGGAAATCTGGTGGAAGGTAGTTGGTTTCTTTATTTGTGTGTGGATACACAGAGGCTGTGCAACACGCAGGCATTTTTCACAACTCTTGTTAAATCACGTGAAAAACTCATTGAGCTCAGCAGCTCATTTCAGTGTCATTTGGTAACAAAAATCTGTGTGCATCTCCCTAGCATGGCCTCTTTGGGTATTGGGAAACCCTTCAAAGACAGTTCCTAAATCTATTAAATACTCACTGTGATTTTTAAATGGATGACTCTATTTACCTGTGAAATGCTGTTTGCAGGTGGGGCTGAAATGCAAGGTGGCCCCACACATGGACATTTGCTTTATCTCAGAAATAGTCCTGCTCCCCAGACAGAAAAACAAGACAAAAATCAAGCAGTTCCAACATTAAGACCCTGAATATAGAGGGTGGGAACAGAAAAATATTATTAAAGACAGTAAAGGGCTCCTGTTTCCTCACCCATTGGTGTGGGTTTTGCTGGATGCTGTGGGCAGAGAAATTGGTTAAAAATAGAGCAATAGGCTTCAGCAGAGAGGTGGATAATTGCCAATGGCATCTCAGATTATCTTGTTTCACAAAATAGACTATGCTACCACAGGGAAACAAGAAGGAGGAAAATTGCAGACAAAACTAGTTAAAAGTCTTGTTTGGGAAGAGAGATCTGCTGGCTGCATTGCTCCCAGCACCAACTGCTGGGGCACAGTGTGTTGGATGCCAGGAAGAGGGATTTCACTCCATGCAGTAGCAGGGAGGTGGCACATGGCCAGCTGATACCACCCTGGGTTTCATACTTGAATTTTGAAGGTGGGAAATCCAAATTGCTGAGGGACTGTAGCCACCTGGCACGTTGCTGCAAGATAGACCCCAGGCAAAGTGAGCTAATGTTGTGGTAGCAACTATTTCCTGTTATTTTGGCATTGGTTCATTTTCTCTTTCTGAAGCATTCACTGTGATAAAAGGCAATTTCACCTTCTTTAAACCATGGAGAGAGGCAAGAGAGCCCAGAGACTGCAGTCCCACTGCGGGCACAGTGTCTTAATGCATCACCCAGCAGTGCTCACTTCACTGAGATCAAGGGTAGGAAAACAAGACTGAGAACCATTTTTCCAAGGAATTATCTGAGTACTTGCCATGAAGTTCAGGCTGGCTCTGTGGTTTTTTTTCTGGGATTCAGCCTGACTTTGGAATGACAGAGGTCTGTCATCAAGTTGAGCAGTAGAAGTCAGTGATATTTTTTTTCAGCCTGAAGCCTGCCAGGGTGAAGTCAACTTGCCCACAGGTTTTGAAAAAATTGAGGTGGTAGATCGAGTTTTTATCACATACGTGTTTTTTGTATTATGAAGTTGCAGTGGTCTTTATTTGACAGCGGGTGTCCTAAAGCTGGATTTATGGTATGACCAAGACTTGCTTTTAGTGATTTCAGTGTCACTGGTAGTTTCTCCTTGTAATTCACAAAGATTTTGGTTTTCTCTGAAAGCTGAATCACATCTATGGCCCAAATAAAAGACAATCACTTTCAGCTTGGTAGCTCTTACCATAGAGGCTCTACCTGACTTGGAAGATGAATTTTCAGACTGACTAGTTCAGGATTATGTTTGGTAGAAGCTGCGTTAGGAGGATCTAAGCCTGGGATAATAATTTCTATGGCAAAATAAGAGGTTTTCCACTGCAAGTCTGTCTCTGCTATATTTCTGACATTAAGTCACTTAAAAAGACAAGCAAAATATTGCCTCTAATTTTCTTAAGTACAGTTGGTGCATTTATCACAACATTTTGCTTTTTCCTCTTGTTTGATTTCATTCCACATCTCTCTTGGTTTCTTGGGTTTCTGCATTTCTATGGGCTGTCCTTTGACTAGTGCTGTCATAAAAACTCCAGCTCATTCATCCCTCAAGAATATGCAATGATGTGAGATTTTTTAGGTGTTTTATCCTTTCTTATTCAAACAATAATTTCCCTTCCATTTTCACAAGAAAACTGTCTAGGAAAAGGTGAAACACACTTGGCTCCCGTGTTTCCCTGAAGATGCTAAAATCCTGTGGTATTTCAGCAGATAATACCACAGAAACATCAAGGATGATTCTGGGACCTAGGCAGGCTGAGAGAGATCATATAATTCTCAATCTGGATCAGTCTTTGGGGCTCTTTGTTTCCCAGGAGCATCACAAGGGGTGGCCATTGAGTTACTAAGGCTGGTGGTGGGACCCCACTGGTGTAAAGGTACAGACGATGGTTCAGACAAATGTGTTCCCCTAGGTGGTGTGAGGCCCACCTTGCGGACCCACAGCCTACCTCCAGAAGGCTGCTGTGATGTCTCCTTACCAGCTGTGCAGACAAGAAGCAGCACAGAAGGAAGGATGTCAGAGAAAAGCAAAGTAGAATTATGCATGGAAACATGAGATCTTATTGAGAGTGTCAGGAGGTGGGAGAAACCACCCTGATGAGACATGCACACATTTTTGAGACTGGCAGATGTTCCTCAGGACACATCTTCATGTTTTGTCCTGTATTTGACAAATTCCTGAGGATACCAAGTTTTCTCTGTCACCCACATAGGGTAGAGGAGATTGGATCAGCACTTTCCTAACTTTTTTATTTTTTTCCTTTAATGTATTTCCACCAATTATTTGAGAATATTTCGAGAAGGCTAATGTTCATAGTTCTGTTCAGACTTAGCATCCAGGGTATGAAGACAAGCAGGCTGGATAGTAACTGACTTGTCAAAACCAGTCTGCAATAATTTTGTGTGAGTGCAATTTGGATGTTTAGATCCAGATCCTCTCTTTTACCACTTTAGCAATGCCCAAGTAACACTATGCAACGCTGTCTTGAAGAGAAGGCCAGGCTGGGGTGCTGAAGTCACTGGAGGTGAGAGAACAGGAAGTGCTGGTCTCTGGAGTGACCATCTGTAACCCTTCTCCCCACTTCCTTCCACTTGTCCAAGTGACTCCAGAAAACATGGTGCAAATGGTAAAGAGAAGTTATGAGACTTAGGGGGCTGTCATCTGCTATGGCTCTGGGACCCTCAGCAATATTAGATGAGAATAAACACAAAATGCCAACAGAACGGAGATATCTCTTTGTCACCCTCCCTAGAAATGTTTTTGAAGGGCAGATTTCCTATGCACAGAAGACTGGGAAACCAAATGACATCCCACTGGACAAAACAGTGTTTCAGATAAGCCTGGATAATTTCAGAGACGAGGATCACCCTCGTCCGTCAGGTGCAGGTGGAGATCACTGAGAACTACAGGTTGGGAAGTGGCTGAAGGGCTGAGTCCCGTGGGACAGACCCTTTAGGACAGGATCCTAAAGAGCTGATGTGGGGCATGTGAGGGACCAGTGCCAGACTGGGCTGGGAAAAAAAACCAATCTGGTGTTCAGGTGCAATTGTTCTTAATGCAATCACAGGTGCACTTGTTCTTAATGGCCGGGCTCTGGTGACTCTGACTTCAAATGACTTTTTGAAAGCAAGTAATTACTTCATGATCTGAAATAATGCACCTAAATCCCTCTCCTGCCTTGAGGCTTATTGGTATTTATTTCTTGATGTTGGTTAATGTGGAGTGTTAACGAAATGCCTCTTGTGTCCAACAAGGGCTGAGCTTACTTTGCAGCCTTCTCCTCAGCCGAGCCTCTCCTGTCTGACATGGTTATGGTGCAGTTACTTTGGGATGTCCTGCCATTTCCCAGGCTTGGTTGAGAGTGGCCTGTGGGCTCAGAGGATGCACACAGAGGCACAAGCAGAGAGTCAATCCAAGCGAAGTTGTGTCTTCTAAAAATCCAGTGTTAGCTGTTAGACAGAACTGTTTGATACCAGCAATGCCAAAGCCCACTGGCTCTGCCAGTTTGCTCAGGAAAATGCAACCTTAACTAGATGTTAATGGGGAAACTAATGGATAAAACCAGATTGAATGTATGGATGGAGAGAGTGATGATATAGGGCCAGGGCAGGGGAGGGCGTGTTGAGGACGAGTGCTGGGATCCTGGACTGTCACCATTTCCATGATACAGCTGACTCTCTCCTTGAGGTCCAGTGGGCCCCAAAAGCCAACAAACTGGGGCATGAGAAACTGGTGGCATATAAATAATATGAAAGAAGGGTATGAGCCCACACTGGGCAGGGAGAAGGAGGATGCACCAGGAGGGAGAGCAGAGTTTAATGCAGAAAGGCAGGAGGACAAAGCTGTGAGACCTGGCAAGGCCTCATGCATCAAACTGCCTTTTTTTTTTTTTTTTTCTTCACTGTTGATGTGACAAAAATGTGAATGACACAAAAAATGACACCACCTGGGGTAGTGTCCTGATCTGTACTTTGCACTTTGAAAAACATTTCCTTTTGGAGTTGGGAGGGGGATGGGGCAGGCTGGGAGATATTAATTTCTCTTCAGTTGGAATGATAGTTGCTACTTCCTGGAAAAGTAGTGACCAAGTGCTCCTTGGACTTGGTGGTTTGAAAAGTACAGGAGTGCACCTTAGAATGGAGGAAATAACTTGCCAGTAAAACGACAAAGCCATGGACAAGGCAGTGCCTGGGACAACTTTTCCGCAGTAGCACTCAGAGAAAACATTCATGACAACCAAAATGACATCCTTTATCATTGTATGACCCAGAAAGTTTGAAAATAAAGAGAGGGAGAAAGGTAATGGAGACAAAAAATAGCACTGATTTTGGAGATACTCATTAGTGGTGACTTTTGATAGTTTTGAGCTGCAGACAGGCCTGTGCTTACTGGAGTGGGAGCAGAGGCTGCTTTGGGAGGTACACACAGCTGCTTTCAGACCCATTTTTCAGTTCATGGTTTTCCTGTTTTCCGGTGGTGCTCAGAGACCCAGGTCACTGCTTTGGGAGCAGGTCTGCTGTCTGAAGGCGTGGAACTAGAAAGGGATTTGTTTGCATGGGACAAATGGCATGTGACTAATCTGTTCCAGTTCACAGGCTGCTGCTTCTTCCTGGGTGTCTTTGAGCATCCTGGTTGTGCGGCCTGCAAATGGATCCTGAGAGATCCTCCGCCCCTGGACTGCATTTCCTCCCCTGCTCAAAGTTACTTCTGGGCCCCAACTTGTTTCACCACCTACCAGCAAGTCAGATCAACCACTGACTCTTTAATGCTTCAGTGATTCCAAAGGACCAGACGTGTGACTGATAGGATCTGGCCCTGTGGGAGCAATAGAACCTACTCCATTTTCTTTCCTTCAAGTCAGTCGTGTTCTTGGCATCTTCAAACCCAACTCTCATGGCCATCTTTATGGTGATTTCCACAGAGAGGTTACCCTTGTGCCTCGGGAAACACTGATTTCATAACCAATCATTGTGGTAATAAAGCAGAACAGCCCCCTCAGTCCCTGCTCCAAGGCTTTATATCCTGCTGGGAGTTCAGCAGGGAGTAAGAAAATTTGTGGGAGAGGTGTGGTGTGTGCAGAGAGGCTGAGGAAAGCTCTCTGCCTGAAATACAGGCACAAGGATTGCTTCTGTGCAGTTGCTGATCACACATTATTTTGACCAGGAACAGCCAGGCGTTTCAGACAAGCGGAAATTTCTCCACTCTCCTGTACTGGGGTGAGATTTTTGTCATGGGAAGGGTCAAGTTCCTGCCACATTTCAAACAAATTATGGGGGTAGGAGCTCATAGAAGTAACCATGAGGGCTAGAAAGAGCATTTCAAGCTCTTTTATCCCAGAGCAGTAGAGGCTTGAAGGACTGTATTTCATAAGAGTTGTGCTAATTTCTTGAGGAGACATCTTATTTTTGTCAGAAGCCAGGCAGTCTGCACAGCACAATCATACCAGAGCCATACCTCTGCTCTGTCTGCTGGACTCAAGCCCTGGTGCATTCCGAAGCCAAATGCCACATCTGGCTGTCTCCTCTCCTCTGCCGCCTCCAAAATGGAATTGCTGGTCTTCCTTAAAAATAATGCTCTCATCCCCAGAATGCACATAGAAAGTGACAGCAGAGGTATAGATTGAGACAAATGGAGTCATTTATTGTGTCCCCTTATTGGAAATCTTTAATAAGAAGCAGCGGTTTCTCTGGTAACATCGATGACCATGAGCACGAGGTGGCTGGTGGGTGTGGGGTGTGGAGACCCTGGCCCCTGGCCCTGCCAGTGAAGACTGCAAGCAAACTGCCAGGCACGTCAGCACTCTGTCAAAACCAGAAAAATCCTGAGTTAGTCACAGCAAGAAGACAGACAGCAGCAACATCAGAGCGCACTGTTGCATCCAAGTGGTTGGTGACTCTTTCAGACTTGAAAGTCTTCCAGCGCGAAAAGCTGTATGCAGCAATAGTGCAAGCCCAGGACAAGGAAAGCAGATGTTCACGTCTCCTCCCCCATCCTTGTTCCCATATGTTGGCTAAGTAGGTTTTGTAAAAGAGAACATGCTGTAAATCAGAGCTGGGCAGGGTTCACCAGTTGGGTTAAATGTGGCTTTTAGGGTGCACAAGTGAGCCACTGTAATTTACATATAAGGAAACTACTGCTTTAAGCTTTCCCTGGATGGCTGCTCTGGCATCTAAGTGGAATAGCTTGTACTTCCCTTAAGCAGACCTTACTTTTTTACTATATTTTTATGTGATCCACAATTTCTTCCATTACCTGTGCACACGGATCCCGTTACCTGCACAGGTCAGAATCATCTGTGCAAGAAGATTCTCATCTGAAACTTCTTGAACCTGCCCATCTTGTCCCTTGTGCTCCACACTTCCATGGCTCACAGTGGTATTTTTTGTAGGACCAAATGCTGTCATTTTGATTTTTCAGCAACAAATAAGGCATGATGCTGTGGTTTTTGGGAAGGCCAGATTAAAAACAAAATTTGACTATGGGTGGACACTTATGATTTGTGCATTTGTGTCCCTCAGAATTGACATTTTACATTGCACAATATAGTTAGCAGACAACTGAGTTCTGATTGTCTAGGCATTTTGAAACAACAGGAAATACTCCCAAGCAACCTGAAGTGTCTGTTAAAAAATCTTTTTTAGGCATAGGTTGAGTGTTCAGGAAGCTGCTTCCTCTTGCACGTATTACATCAGGCCTGTAGGTTCCTGTGGAGCTGTTTCACTCTGCCCTTGGCCCTTCTCCAAACAGCCCCAGCTCCATCTCTGCAGCTCAGGGGGAAACCCCCCTCACGAGCACCGGCAGGGAGGAGCCCCATCAGGCTGCTCCTGACTTCACACAAAGATCTTCCACACACTGAAGTCCTGTTCTCACAGCAGACCTGTCCAGAAGTGAGGCTGCAAATCAGGCTGGTCTTGCAAATCATGGACTTGAAAAGGCTTCTTCCTTCTAGTACATTGACTCAATCACTTTATTAAGATTTATAGTCCTGTAATGAATGTGTAATTAGCAGTTGAAAGACAACTTCATAAAATCAATATACTCTAATGTACTTCATGTAATATACAGCCTTTTAGCTATATATTGATTTTCTTCCTTATGAATATTTTATCCCTTGTATTTCCCTTTTGCACAGTTTAATTAAGAAATTAGAAACTTCAAAAATTAAACTTTGCTATGGAAGGATAACATTTTATTTAAGATAAAAGTGGCCTTGCAATCTTCCGGTATGCCTTTATTTTCCACAGCCCAACTGCAAAAACAACCACCTCCTCTTCTAATAAAAAAAGAATAATAATTAATTTACACACGTAGCATTTTTAAAAAATCAGACTAAATAAAGCCTGAATGAAAACATGCTGAGAATGATTTTAGTCAAAACAACTTATTTTTAAAGTAATATATTTTCATAAACAGCTGAGTAATAATAAATTTTATATAAATACTTCAAAGTGGCTGAGATTTGGGAGCACATTTAAAAAATTACTTTTTACCTGTGTTTTAATGAAAATTTTTGAAGTCTTGCTTTTTTCTTTAATTTCAAAATAGGAACTTGCTGCTGAGTTTCATGAAATGGGATGTCTATTTCTATGCCCAATTTAGTTTAAAAACATCTTTCTTTTACTTACAACAGGCCAATAGAAATTTTTATTTATGATAGACATTTTATTACACTTAATACAAATTAACATAAATTTTCATTACAGATGCACATCAATGGTATTTTAAATGATGTATAAGCATTCCTTTACAATCTTAACCTCCCTCAAATTACAGGCACTGATGGAGAAATTAGGAAATCTTCTTTCTTCAGCTGGTTGCAAGCAATATCAGAGCCACTGTCCACAGTGACTTGGAAGCTATTGAGAGACAATAAAATGGGCCATTATTCTTTGAGTGAACTATTTTTAAGGGTTTTTGGTTTTTTAAATTCAGTTTTAAAGCCTGTTCAGAGTTGAGTTACCTGCCCACACACTGGTGTCTAATTTGTTCACCACCAACCTAAGTATGAGCATTAAACATTTTGGCCTGCCAGACCAGAGGACTTTGGTGTCCTGGTGTTTTCTACTGCCTGAAGTTAGGGTGTGAATTTCCAGGCTGGGCAGGATTCTGACAGAGGTGAGAGATGCTCCTTCACCAGGCAGGAACACCAGTCAGCTGATGTGTGAGGATTGGGTGCACAAACCAGATGTAGGAATTGCTACATCCTGGGTGGTGTCTGAAGCTGTTAATCGCCTAAAGGATGGGTAAATTGAGGCTGGTTTGGGCTCAGCATCCTTCTCTGTTTTGGTGCAGTAGTCTAGTATTTCCTCTTGAAAATGAGTGAATTGGTGAACATGAGATCTGAAGTGGTAGAAGAGTTGCCCAAGAGCTGGAGAGAATATCAGCTGCAGACCTGCTGTGACCCTAAGCATCAGTATCTAATGTATCATAGTCTGTGAAAAAATAAAATATACTTTTTTCCTCCAAACTGGTCATATGGGTAGAAATCCAGGTCTCCTCATGATGGGATCCTTCCTTCTCTCCCCAAAGAATTACTGAAACATCAACCCCATCCCCTGCAGGAGTCTATCTAAATTCTGACCCAAACCCCAGAGTCTGGGGGCTGCTATTTTAAACCTGACTGTGGGCCTGTGACACACTGAAGGAAAAAAACCCCCATTTCTAATAATGAATCTTGTTATTTTCCAAAACTCAGAGGAAATCTGCAGCACAGCTGGTGGTCCTGAAGGAGAGTGAAGGAATACCACTTAATGAGAACCTGGTGGGTTAATTAGTCTGTTGTATGATGTGGGTAGTCAATAGGAAAGAAAAACTCGGAAATTTTGAACGACATAATCATGATTGACCTTAAGGTAGCGGTGGCCTAATAAGCAGTTAAATGTGCCTGAGCAAGGGGGGTTGTTTGAGCAAAAGGGGATTAAGAGGAACTGTGCTGATGTGTCCCTGCACAGTGTGAAGCAGGAGAAATGCAAAAAGAAATGTATTGCTGACACTTTTAGTAGCAGAAGAGAGACCGCAGCTTTCCCAGCGCAATATGTGATGTCTCCTCGGTGTCCTGACCCACAGAGTTTGTGGGTGCACTCAGAGGGGCAGCATAATATGCAAGACTTAGGAGGGAAAATGGGAAGGAAAAAAGAAAAAGGGATCTGAGCTTCAGGTTTAGGTTTCTGTTTGACCTTCTCAGATGTCCCAAAAGGGTTTTGTCTTCCTGTCTCTGGCTCAGCTCCCCAGTCACGTGCACCCAGCCTGCCTCCTCTAGTGGCCCTTTCAAAACACATGCTCTTGCAACCTGTGCTTCTCCTTTTGGCTTTATGAGAGATATTGCACTACCTACTCCATTTTAAAATAATTTTTCTTTAGTTTTTAAAGCATTTTCTAACTTGAAGTTTGAGATACATGGTTATTCCTTTTTCAGCCAGTTTGCAGTGACCTACTAAGTCATGTAGCCTTCTCATACACAGGTCTCCGAAGAAGGCTGCCACTAGCAGCATGTGCCTCCTGCCAGTCCAGGATTTGTCTCTGCTGTACCAGGCAGCTTGGTACATCCCTTTTTTGGGCCTTCTCCTCTCATACCTCTATCTCTTCTGACTCAGCTGACTGCTGGGTGTCTTGCAGAGCTTTCCTGGCCTTGGCCTCTGTTCTACAAGGGCTCCAGCTCCCTGCCATTACTCTTTTACTGCTACTGGTTTCATGTCATCTGCTGTCCCAAGCCTGTTGCTATTTCATATAAGCCTGCCAGATTTGCCTGCATGATTGTTCTTTTGTCCAGAAGAATGTTTAGCTCAGGGTATTTAGTGCTGATCTGGTTTTTCTATTGCTTTGTGTGTACCCAGGGGAAGAGGTTTTGTATTAAAATTCTCCTGGAGTGCTGAGTCACTTGAACTCTGCTACTGTGTCATGTGCTCGATTGTCTGAGTATGGGACCTGGTTATGTCATATCTTGCAAAATGTGTTTTCTGTTTCCCCACTGGAGTTTTGCCTGAATGGCTTCCAAATTATCCACCTACTATAAGCTGGGAAAGTTCTCTCTCATGATGCAATTCCCCTCTTAAATTTGTTTTGATCTTTTCCAAGAACCTGGCTGGAATCTGATAGATGGGATACTTTTTTTTTTGCCTGCTTTGCTCTTTTTATGTATTGCTGGGCATTCAGGAGGCTTTACTCCCTGAGATTTGGCCAGCCAGGTATTTCCCAAATGCCAACTGTTTGTACATTTGTCCCATCAGATTATAGCCATGCTAAAGCATGCTCAGAGACTTTCCTCTAATCCAGCAAACTCTTGACTACGCTCTGAAAAACATGTGTAAATGCTGCTGGTAGGGCTTCCATTAGTGAATCAACATTTACCAGACCTTTCCTGTGGCTCACTCAGACTAGAACACAAGCCCAGAGAAATTCATTATCCCCAGCACTTCCCCTAAGATGCGTCTTGATACAATCATCAGCAGACAATTTTGCCTTGAACAGCCCAAGTGCTTTGGCTTTACTCACTGGTAATCAGCAGTGACACTTTTTTTTTTTTTGTTGTGATTCTGTTCTGTGGTTTTGGGTCAGTGCAGATACCCAAGTGTCTGCCAGGCTTTCGCTGCTGTTACAGGCAGTCTGTGCTACTTTCCAGAGATGTAACAATCAGTTTTCTTTGCAGCCTTGTAACTTCCTTCCTCAGTGACTACACAGTGCATTTCTCATGGCTCATTGGCTGAAGAGAAGCTTATTTATAGCCTCAGCTCCTTGTCTTGTGCCCCTGTCCATTAGAGACCTGACCTGCGGTGGCTGCTGTCTCACCCTGAGGACATTCACTGTCTCTGCTTTACCAGATCAGGGTCTGCACTGTCCTGCCTTGTGCTGGGTCCTATAAACCCCTGGCAATGCCTTTTGTAAGAGTTTCTTACTGAGGGTTTGTATTCATCTGATGGTTTTAGCATAGTTGCATGGCTTTTTGTGTCTCAAAGACACCTACTTCCATTTTCACAGCCTTGTACTGATGTTTATTGTTGCTGGGATGAGCTCTGCAGCTGACTGTGCTGTTTGCATGGAAATGAATCAGTTGTTGATCCTGCAGCCCCGTGGTGGGCGGGCTGGGAGCATGGCTGGCAGCCTGCTTTTCCAGGGAGCGTGAGCCTGCGTCAGGCAATCCAATTGACCCGGGCTGTGTTGTGTTTCTCAAAGAGCTTTAACTGTAACCTCTCATTGCCGGCGTCGTGACTTCTACTGTCTGGCCCTCTCCCTTCAGCAGATCAGCAGCACTCAAATATTCCAAGAACTGCCCCAGATTTAGATTAATTTCTCCAAATTTCTGATTCCTTAGGATAACTTCATCTCCAGAGTTAAAGACTTAAAGGTACATTACCTGGAGGAGTCTACATATGCATGAGATGTCTAACATAACATTATAGTCAATGAAGGTGCAGTCCAGAGACCTGAAAGAAGAACTCAACTGTTCAATTTTCAGTGCCCACTTTGAGACAGAATGGCTGAGAAGCTCCTTTGCAATTCAGATTGCGTGTAGTGATAAAGGAGGGGAACAGTGCTGTTTAAAACAAGTTCAGTTCTGTTTGAGACCCCCTATGATACATGGTAGTGGATTGGCCAGTATGGAATCATCAAACCACTAAGGCTGGAAAAGACCTCCAAGAGCATCAAGCCCAACCTTTGACTGAATACCACCATGCCCACTAAACCATATCATGTCATCATATCATAGAGAGCATCAAACAGAGAGATCAGAGACCAGAGAGTCAAAAAATCATAACAATATATGTTGGAAAAACCTCTAGGGTACGAAAAAGCAGATACTTCACAGGACCTAAAATAACACTGGGCACATCAACCTCCACAACCATCTTCCTCTTTATCCATCTACCCCACATGCAGGCACATAAAACTGTCTGTCCCACTGTCAGGAAAGTGTCTGGGGCTATTTGAGATGCCCTTGGATGGCTACCTGCCCTCCAGTTGCTGTTCCTGGATGTCTCATGGGGCATCTAGTTTAGGCAGTTGTATCTGTGTCATCAAGTTTACAAAGTGCCAGGGCATTGTCTCAGCTGCTTAAATCCTCCACCTACCTCTACAAGCACCGTTGCTCCTTCCCTTTCCCGAGTGAGACAGTGAAGGACTTTTCCACAATCTTCTTGCCAGTGCTCAATATCCAGCTCTGAACACAGAACCATTACCAGCTTTTGCTCTCTTCATGCTTGTGATTCCTCATAATGTCATCGTATTTTCTCTCTAGAGGTCTCAGCTGTCCCTGCATTTTCCTGTTTATTTCTTATTTTCTCCCCACTCAAAATGAAATGGCCAACAAAACCTCATCTTTTTGTGCTGTGTTGAACTAATAATATTTAGGCTTCCTTAGCTCTGCTACTAAGAGCTGTTTGCAAGCTCTTAGTAGCAGAACTATCTAAGAGTGCAATTCATACTCTACCACATGTCCTTAGAGATTGTTAGGGATATCTCCTTCAGACTTCTGATCTTCACCTTTCAAGGTTCAAGTACATTGATGAAGGGGTAAAGTAGAAACATTTTTTTAATGCTAAAGAAGAAAATGCTGGCAAATATCCTGATAGGCATATTGATGAGGATTATTTCTCACTGTTGATACTGTGTCTCCAGATAAAGTAAATATTCCCTATTTACAGCACATGGAAAGCATAAGAATAAATGTGTGTATATAATGGTTAAACTCTCAGATATTTTATTTGATCTGCAGTTGTGTCAAATAGAGCACTTAATTGCTCCAGCCAGTACCTTCAGTCTCTGACCTACATTTATGACAGGAACTGCACAAAAACCTATGAAAGTCAAAGACAGGAATGGTTTTAGACAGCTTTTCCTGGCTTTTATCTGATGAATAAGAGACTGTTTCTGAATTAGAGACAAGTGTCACCTAAGCCCAGATTTCCAGTAGGTGTAAATATGACTCACAAAAAAGGGGGTTGAAAGACTTCAGGTAAAAGCAACCCCCCGTCCACCATCCCTCCCCTTCCCCAACCCACTCGTATGTTAATTTAAGAAAAGCAAACATTTGTAAAAGAAAGCTGTCCAGCTAGAAGTGTTGAGAACGTGTGTTTTCCTTGTTGCAGCACAGCCAAAAGAGACAAAGTTTGCTTTACACAGTATCACATTTTGCCAAATTAACAGTAACAGTACTATTAATATTTAATATTTATATGACACTGTCATCAGGTGGCCAATTGGGTCCGATCCCTGCTGTGTGAGATGTGCAGACACCAAAATTATCTAGATTATTTTTATTTATATTGAGGAACTATTGTAATGTGCTGCAATCCTGTGGATCCTGCCAAGATGTAGCCCCCATATCCAAAAGTCTTAGGTGCATTTTTAGGACAATTTGTTTTTATAACAGAGTTTCAAGTAAAGTTCTTCCTTTGTAGCTTTTTGACATATCGTTAAAAGCTGAGTTTGAATGTTGAATCAAACAATTATGGGATCTGATTCTGATAACACCTGAGCAGTGGAAGAGTGCATTTCCCTTGGCTGAGGTACAACTGCAGAGGGAAAAGTAGATGTATTTTTGTCTTGACATGAAAAATTTGAGCATCATGGAGTTTTATTTTTGTGTATGGCTAAAAAAAAGATGTGTTAAAACCTCCAGTGAAACTGGTGAGATGTTTTGGTTTACCAAAGCAGTCTGAATTTTCCTAAGGATTTGCTATCCACATAAAATGAGGTTTTCTGGGTATTGTCCTAGCCCTGTGACTGTCCCATGTCTCTTAATTTAAGCATTGCAAGCAGTGAGATGCTTGCCAGTGTATGAACTGGGTCCTAAGTAAAGATCACAGTTTTATATCTACTGTCACTACCCATCTGCCACTGGACACCTCTCAGGTCATTGTAATATGCTTAAAGTTTAGTATCTTCTCTTTCAACACACATAGGTTTGATTAGAGGTTCATCCTGACATCTCCGGCCAGTGGGGATGGTTGAGCCCCCGGCTCCATGTACCTGTGTAGTCCTAGCAGATTATCTAAATTGCTTCTTCAAAGTGATGAAGTGACTCCAGAGTGGGAGCTATTTTGGTAAAGCTATTTTGTACCACTGCCATCACAGAGGCACCCAGGATGGCTCACAGCTGCCATGGGAGCTGCACCCAGGCTGTAATGCCCTCTGTGCTCCTGGCTTTGCTGACTTGGAAAAGCCTTTGCTTTGATCCCCTGCTGTGAGAGACTTGAAGGTTTCTATGGAGCATGTGGTTTTCTGACACAACAGTGTAGAAAAGAGGGTTTGAAGTAAGGAATAGGCATGATTTTAGCTTCAAGCTTGGTGCATTTTACTCTCCTGGTTGTCCCCACTCTGCAGTTTTGGTTTGCACTGTTTGTCTCCAAGTGCATGAGCCAGATCCAGCAAAATGCTGTGCTGCAGGCAACCAAGCACCAAAGTGCTCCTGCAGCTGAAAAGAGTTCTGTCCTGAGGACAAGATTAGAGCTGTCCTGAAGCAAAACCCCATGAATCACATGGTGTGACTGCTGTCCTTAGCACAAATGGATTTGTGATGGTTGCAATTTGCAATAGGTAATCCTGTTGCACCACATCACTTGTGGATGCAAATGTAGCCTGAATCAGTGTGTGTCTGTGAGGAGCAAAAACACACACACAATCTTATTGCCTCTATGTGACAGCCTGTTTCCCAGAACATCAATGATTCCCTGGGTGTTCAGGAGCCTAGGGATTCTTCTTTGGTGAATAAACCGCAGTAGGAAGATGTGTTTGAAATTTCCATCATGTAGGATTTTTAGCAAACTCTCCTGTGACAACTGCACTGAAGAAAACTAGGTGGATGTATGAGGAAAGTATTTCTTGAAGCTATATACAATGACAGTTCACTGCATTTGTGTCATTCTTTGCTGAGTTATTTTACTTGCATTACTTCCAGAATGCTTGCTACAGAACAAATTCAGGCAAAATAAATAATATAAGCAATGTAATATCACACAGAGATTTTACAAACATTACTTTTCTCAGCCAGCTAAAGGGATGTTCTCAGCTCAAGAGACGACAAAAGAAATTTTATTCTAATCTAAGCATGCCTATCATTCAGAGCCTGGGAAATTAAAGCTTTGAACATCCAAAGGCTCATCTGTTCCAGTTCTTCCCTGACTTTATCCATGCCCCCATGTTATAATGTATAGTCATAAGAGCAAAATTCACAATAAAATTAAATGGTTGGCCTAAGTCTTCTTCCTCAGCCGAGCTTTTAGGTAGGAAAAGAGGACGGCATTCCATGCAGAATACACGTGAAGAAATACCATGCTGTGCCTCCAGAGTGGACTCACACATAAATCAGGAAGCACTGCTCAACAGAGCATGCTGATTTTTTTTTGTGTTTTGGGTTTTGTTGCCTTTTTTCTTTGACAGAAATGTAGTAGTGGTTAGGACTTTTTAAGCACTTCACTTGAATTTAACTTCAGCTACCAATCCTACGACTTTAATAATCATGGATAAACTCCAGTCTAGCACCACTTCTTGTAACTTTCAATTTTCAACTGTAAATCTGTAACATAGAAATCAGATCAATATTTTTTCCAAGTGTCAATTCTAATAAATCTTTTTTAAATTATAATGATATGTATTTAGATTCCTATGCACCCCATTCCTTCCCTCCAACCTATCCATCCACTTTTATACCAAATCAGAATTGTCCAAATATGAGGAGATGTAGAAAGAAGCCTAGACATGGATTGTATAATCCTAGAGATGAACCTAAAGTTGTGGAAAATAATAAATATCCAATATGCTTGCATTTGAGTAAGCATTGTTGAAGTGTTTTGCCCAAAAGTGGCATTTCAGTGGGCTTAGAACTGCTTCAAAAGTCAGGATGAGCTTGTCATTCTTGAAGGTGAGAGGCAGAAAAGAAAAAGAGATACATAAAGATAGACTAGTTGATTAAAAAGCCACCTGTTTCCTGTCTTTCAATAGTTCATCTGGCAGGGACTCATTCAAAATGCAAAAAAAGAAGGCTTTAGTTTCCTCGTCTGCCATATGAGATCTGAGCCCACCCTAATTTCCCAGGAACAGCCCCCAAGTACCAGACTTGGTATCCCCCAGTGCAGGATGGAGACAGAGGAAATGTTTTTTCAATACCTCTGAGAGAGTATGTTCTACTTTGTTTATAATATTGAAATATTCATGAGAGTGATGTCCTGTGTCTCCACTACAGGGCCTAAACACCATGATATAGAGTTGTTCTCTCTGGCCTAATGAATATTTCAATATTCCATATAGAGCACAAAAAGATCTACAGGAGGAAAGAAAAACAAGACACAAAGTGTTTCCCAGCAGACTATTCCCCTGTGCAATAGAGTAAGGTTTTCCTTTAGGTTCTGATCTCTGGAAGTGGGAACTGAACCCCAACCTTCTACCTTGTGGCAGAACTCTGCAGCCACTGCAGAGTGGTATTGCCTGTTTAGGGCGTTCCTAAAACATATAGTTTCCATTCTTTTTTTTTTTTTCTTTTTTCCTTTTTTTTCCTTGACCTAGGAAAGAGACCAAAGTAGAAATCTATGGCTTTGTTATTTTCTTTTTATTGTGAAAACCTGTAAATGCTTCATATTAGTTCATTGGGGCTTGTCAGGTTTTGTCCACAAATTCAAAAATTTGTTTCTACCTCCTGAGTTATAATTGGTAGAAAGCTGTTGGGGGAAGACAAGATAATTTTTCAGCTTTTTAATGTGAAAATCAAAAAGTACTGTTTGGAAAGGTGATGTTGGGAATTTTGAGCTCCTGATGATATAAGATCAAATATAGCCACTTTACAAATTAAGAGGGGTTGTTTCTTTGGGTTTTTGTGAGGGTTATTTCCCGTTAACTGGTAGGTACAGAATTTTGAAAGTTGTTTGGTCCATGAACATGGGGAGCAGACCTTTCAAGTAGGTACTGTTTCTGAATACATGCCTTTCAGACTATTGCTGCTGTTTCAGAAATGACTTGCTGGATTACTTCAAACCTTAACAGAAAAATATCTCTCCTGGATGCTCACAAAAGTACCTGAAATTTCAGCCTCTTGGGGGTTGTTCTGACTTTATTTTTTTGATCAAAGTGTGAGTAAGGGGTTCAAAATCTGGTTTGTTAACAATGTCTTACAGCTTTAAAATAAATACCCTCTCGGTTTTTTTACCATTTTACCTTTCTGGTTAAGACGAGTTGCAATTCATGCCAAAAAATGCCCTGCCAGCACTGAGGCTCCAGTTTCACTGCTTTATTAGAGCTTTAGCTATATGATTAGCCTGAGGATAGATTCACAAATAACAGCTGCTCAGCTGGGGTGTTTCCTTAATCCATGCCTGTGCCTTTCAGAATCAAAGCAATACCGAGGCACAAGAAAATTATCTCTACCCTACAGAGCTCCACAGAGTGGAGTAGGGAAACGAGCAAATGGGTATTTCTCTGCTGGAAATCTTGTAGAGGCTCAGATGAGACAACTGCACTTCACTGATGGAACTACCCTCTGTTGACACATTTAATCTAAATTAATTTTTTCATCTTTATGCAACAAAATATGACCCAAACCGTCTGGGGCACTAGAAAAAGAAAGACACAAAAAATAGCTATTACCCAGCTGCTGTGTGAGCAGTACCCTGGAAGTGCTGAGAATGTTTGTAGTGCTAATTATTGTGCATAATAAAATATATTTATCTTCCTGCTAAGGAAATCCTTGAATGTTCCGCATTTGTCCATTCCTATTTCTCTGAAACATTTTTCATATATACTTCTTTTTTTTCATAAGGAGAAATAGAATAAAATATGGAATATGAAACCCAATTGTTTACCTATTTACTATAGCACAAAAAGTAGTATTTTCACTGAACCCAATAGACCTCAACCTCGACTGATGAAATCACTCTGGAGCTATTGATTGCAGTAGAAATCTATTGATTTATATTAGATAAAAAACTGGTAAAGTGAAACTGAAGCGGTATGAAACTAAACTAAATGAGACAAAAAATCAGTACCATTTGTTTACTGTTTTCATACCTATTGTGTTTTTGTGATACTTCCATGTAAAATAATTCAATGAGTATCTTACAGAAAACCAAATAGACTCTGATGGAAAAAAAAATCTTTTCTAGTTGTAATGAACCAAATTCCTTTGAAACTAAGACCACTCTTCTATGTCTGAAAGCTTTTGGATAGGTTTGATATATTTTGAGACAGTAAGAATTATTGTTCTAGTTGCAGAAAGACCTTCTGTCCCTTCACCAGTTGAGTTTTTGAAGTCAGACCCATAAGATAAGTAGAACTGAAGAGATGAAAAATGAAATTAAAGAAAAGTAAAACATGACTCTTGGACTATTGGACTCATGTACACAGCTGTGTTCATTCATAATTGGAGCTTGAGAGAAAGTTAAGGGAGCAGATGCAAAATAAATGACTCCTATAAGAGCATGTCCAGTACTTATTTCCAATTTTGAAGCATCTCACACCTCCAAAGAAATTATTATTTTTTACTTTCCCTTCATTACTTTAGAAGTCTGTTTCCTTCAAGAATTCAGAATACAATATGTCATTGCTAGTGCTATAAATAGTGTTTTGTTTCTTCTAACTGTGCAGAACAGCACTTTAGGGAGAGAGAATCAAGATTCTGCCCTTCCTTTTGTTTTGTGGCAGGAATATCTGACTAGTTTCCCACCAATACTTCACTCTGTATAGCTATAAAAGTGGTGGAATCACAGTTGTATCTCAGATAATACTTTGAAGGCTTGCACAACTCCAAGTCAGACCATATCCTCTGTAAGCTTTAAGTGAGATTAGTAAGAGCTGGCACACATCTGAAAGTCTGAGGTATGCTTGTAGTGCCCATGAAAAGCAACTGCAGAAGTTCACTGAAGGAAGTTTGTGTGCCCATCAGTCTGTCTGCCTCCTTTTTATCCATTATTCTGATTGGTTTAATAAAGAATGTAGTTTCTGTCCATGAAAGTCTCAGTATCACTTGTCTTTGTGCTGGATACACAGGTTAACCTTTTCTTCCTCACAATGTATTACAATTTTACCATCTGACATATTGATAATTTTTTCTTGATATTTTCTGCTGTTCCTTATTGATGACAAGGTTTGGGGGTTTTTAGTTTGAGGCTGGTTGGAGATTTTTACTATGTTCTTGTCTCAAAAGCAAATTCAATGTTTGCCTGTTTGTCTTGTGGTTCCCCAGTACTTCAGTTGTCCCAGCTTGATGCTCAGTAATATATATATGCCCTGACTCTGTGGGTGATACTCTTTGTGCTAATTGCTTCTCCTCTGACTGAAAGGAGAGCTTTAGGTTAATAAGGGCTGCCTCAGAGATGCAAACATCAGGAGCTGAGGTAATTCGATTTTTAAGATTTCATTGCTCTGAATTTGTGCATTGAAATAGAGGAGTTTGAAGATGATGCTCTGGCCTCACTGATGGCAGTGAGAATTTTAACACAGGTGTTCAAGACTCCTTCTCTGAGACATCAGGATAGTCCTTGTTGGATTTCAGGCATTTACCCAAAGAGGCCTTGTTTAAATATAGATCTTTTCTTCTAAGTACCATTTGTTATAGCCAGGGGTTAACAACAGGGACACACGGAGCTGTCACACACCTTAGAGCACACATCTCTCCCCTGCCCTGCAGCAGCCCCTTAGGGGTCTGGATGGGCATATGGTTAGAGATTGCCTTCTTCAGTGAAGCTGATTCACCTAATCCTTAAGTGAAATAACACCACACAGAGCAGGCTTGTTTAAGCTGCATATTTGTTTTTTACTTTGCAGCTTACAATTATAGTGGAGCATATGGCAATGCAGAGGAGCAGTCGAGGTCCAGACCCCTGGGATGAGTGTAGCTGCAGTCTTACCTCAGTGAAACCAAATGACTTATGGCAGAGATGGCTCTTGTCCCAGGAGACATCTGCTGCCTTACTGGGGAAAGCTGTGGTGACTGCACGGAGCTGGCTGATCAGAGCAGCCGAGCCCAGCTCAGACTTGTAGCCAAAAGTGTGCTTGGAAGTGCAGGGAGTAGCATCACCAGGTCTGCTTTTGAGTGCCTGCAGTTGTGTCTAAAAGCAGTTGAACCCAGGCTGTATATTAGTAGTTTTCTTCAGCATCTTGGGGCAATGGAATAAAGGAAAACAACACTGTTGTAAGAATGGCCATTTGTCCTTGCACATGTACTAAGAGATCTTTCCCTGTTGCTCAATGTGTTGCCATCCCACTTGGTCCAAGAGTAATGTGACAATATCAATATCAACAACAATAATAAATAATAATAATAAAAAATAATATCTCAGATCTATGCTCTCTCTGGGGACATTTGCACAGTAAATTTGCGTTTCAAAAGGATCCTCACACTAATACTTACCTTCCAAATATCTTCCTTTGGAAAAGTGCATACCATAAAACTCCCATGAAATGAAAAAACCTGGCATGGTTTGTTGGCCTGTTTTTGCTGCCTGAAAGAAGTGTCTGTTAGCTCATTTTCAAAGCACAACTCCCAAGACTGCCATGGTTTTGATCACCAGCACTGTTTCTTTGTCCTCTGGTCACTTTTGCTATAAACATCACTGTCCTACCAATATTTAATTCCCCTACAGTCCGTGGACCATGTCTTGCCCCCAGTGGGTGTTGTTGTCTAGGGCAACTCCACACTACTGGTCTGAGGGTCTGATTTTCCCTGCCACACGCTGGGGAGGAAGGAAGGACCCTCAGGTGTTTCACTGCACTCTGTGTGGTTTTATCACTGCTTTACTTGGTGCAAGTGGATGGTGAGATGAACGACAGCGTGACTGAATGCAGCTACTTTGTGAAGGGCCATTGAAATGTGGAATTTATCCTGTGTCCATCTAAATGGCAGCAACTGCTCAATGTTAATTAAAGGAATAGAGAGCAGCATTTTCAAAGGAGAAGGATGGTATGAATACAAATCCAATGGAATAATGGGATTTGTATGGGGGAAATGTCTAATCCTTTTCATAATAAACAGGTTTATGAATGACAGATGTGGATAAATAATGAATGCTTCCGATTCACGATCAAGGATTGAGTGAGCAGAAGATAATGCAGTTGCAGCTCTGACTGATTTTTAAACACCACTCACAATCTCAGAGTTCAGTGTGAAGAAGACCTATTTGATCATTCATTTCTGTTTATGCTCTTTACTTCATTAGTTTTAAATACTTATAATTTTGCAGACACAACTAAAAGCAGAGGAGGGCTGAGAACAATTAAATGTAAACAACTAATAAGACTTTGTGCTTTATTCAAAGTGTTCCTTGAAGGTGTTTCACTATGAACACTCAAGCACAAACAGTGAGTGTTAATTGAGTGGAATTGGGTGTGAACGCACGCATCAGTCTTGTCAGCAACAACAAGGCCAAAGAGACAACAGTGAGCAATACTATGCACAGATAAAAAATTCGTTTGAGAGGTATCCAGGGCTGGATGAGTACTTCAAAGCATGTAATGTGCTTGGGATTTGAGCACATCTGGTAAAGTCTTAAAACAGAAATTAGAAAAGGGACTAATTTTTTCTTATTAGGTCATCTACTCAATCTCCTTGTCAGTGTAGCATCCTTCTATGAGATATTCCCTTCAGGGTTAACTTTCCAGCATTTTATTAATTCTAATTTGGGCATTTTATCTGTACCGACACAGTGAATAATTGACTCAAGGAACTCCTTGCTGAAGGTTAGCCTTGGAGCAAAGTGCTCAGCAGTGTTTTAAAAAGGTGTGGATGCATTTGTTAATAGCATCTGCACCTGCGTTGCTGGCAAATGGAACAGGGACTATCAATCTGGCACTACTGGTCTCAAGACAATTATCTTAATGGTATGCTATAGCTGGATTATAAGACATTTGTATCAGCATCTAGAGCATCTCTCAGTTCACTTAGAGGCAGGAAATCAGGTTTCTAACTGAGCTAATGTACAAGGCTATCCATCAGCAGAGTAGCTGGGCTGTCTGTGTCAGTGCAGCAATAAATATGAATGCAATCATGTTAAAGGTTGCACAGTGTGATTAAACCTGCTGCACACTCAGCACAAAGGATGTCCTCGGACCAGTGTCACTGTAGATGGGTCACAGCTGCCATATGCTGTGGCAGGGGAACACAGGGAGTGATTCTGGCTGGGTGAGTGCTCCTGACCACGTGCCTCACTGTGGCTAGGCAAGGTGAAGGGCTGTACTCATACCAGGAGGTTCAAATGGTGTCAGGAAACAGTTCTAGGAACTGGAACCTGATCATTTGTGCTGTGAAAATGCGAGACTCTGTCAGTATTATGGCTTGACTGGAATGGTCTGTCTCTTAAACCTCCCCTGGGTATGACTTGGGGAAGAGCAGGGACAAGGGTCCTTCCTCACAGGTGGTTTGAAGGTGGCCACCCTGCTTTGCAGAGCAGACTCAGGTTGTTCTCCAAGTACTGAGAAAATACTCTGAGTCCATGTGATGTGCAGTCACCAGTGTGATTTAGGGTGCCCTGCCTCCAAACCTGTAAGTGGGGAACTCTGGGCTTGGGTCCAGCCCTTGCATTGCTCACAGCAGCAATTGGAGCATCCAGGAGCACAGTTTGGAGCATCCAGGAGCAGAGCATGAGAGCAGCAAACTTTTGAGAGTTCATAGAAGGATTTTCGGATGTACTTGCTGTCAGGATGATGTTGCCACTCACACACAAGGTCCCACATGGCCAGATCTTGCCTCTTTGTCTTTTCACAAAGCTTTTCACCCTCACTTGCCTGCCACAACAATCCTCATCACCCTTTCAAGTCTCTGGGCTTTTACCCATGTAGATCCCTGTACCAAAGAAAACTAAAGGTGTTCTTCCTTTGTTCTTTTCCATGGCCATGTCTGAAATACACAATTTCCAAAAAGGCCTGTGCAGTACAGTTCCTACACAGAAGAGGGTAGCTCAATAGTCAATCACATAAAAAAAATTAATTATAAAATATGTGGTATGGGTATTTATCTATGGATATGAATCTATGTGTATGGACCTCCACTTCTCCCTCTCTTTCTCTCTGTCGATAGGGGGATAAATATAAATCAAAAGAGCAAAACTAACAAAATATTTGAGATACTTCCATGGTCTTCCTCTCTCTTAACAACCGAAGTCCTGGGAATTTTTTTGTCATTTTCCTAACAAGACTTCTGTGGCAAAGGAAGAGGCAAAAATCAGGTGAAGGAATGAGAGTAGATCCAGATTGTTCACCAGACCACTGCAAGTGATGTGTGCTTGACCAACATACTCCTGGGTGTTGTAACCAAATAACCAATTCTAATAAAAAACAAGAACCATGCATCCAGAAGATAATATTCTATACTTCATTTCAGGGGATTAGATTTGAAATATCTGTTTAATAAAACCCTGTGAAACATAATGTCATTCAGACTGATATGTAGGACTAGGAGAAATAGTTACCACTGAAGCAATTTAGGGTTAGTAACCCAGACCACCTACAATTATTGGACTCAAAAATGTACAAGTTCAGTTTTCAAAATGCTTCTCTAAGAGTAGCCTGCATGCCATATGTCTGCAAATGTTGTCTTCTACAGTACATAGAAGGAAATCCAACAGCCTTGGAAGGCTCATATTTCATTTGATGCTGCTGCTGTGTTTATAAGAAACAGAAGAAAAATAATGATCTGATGGCAGAATATGATTTATGGCTTTATGCGTAGGAGTGGGATGAAAACCCTGCCTCCTGGCAGGCAGTCCCTGGTCCTGCATCTTTCCACTAGATTTCAACTTGATGACAAACATCTAAAAGGAGTGGGGTTAGGGCTGACTGAGTTTTCCATTTGGGAAAGGCTGGGAAGTGGCCAGATAACCTAAAAATGATTTTTGACTGAATAATCTAGGAGCAGGCAGAAGCATTTCCTTTAGCCTTCTGCACAGCATTTCACTATTAACTACATCTTGGGTTTGGTTTAGGGTTTAGGATGCAACTGCTGACTTTCTACAGAGGTGATAAAGCTGCAAAGGCAAACCAGCACCCTGGATTGGATATTTTGCATGTGAAATTAACACAAAAGCTTAAAAAAAAAAAAGAAAAAGAAAAAGAAAAAGAAAAAGAAAAAGAAAAAGAAAAAGAAAAAGAAAAAAAAGACAACATGGAGAATCTGAGTTGCAAGCAGTGACAATACAATACAAGTCTCTAGAACTCACTGAGGTGTCCAGTCTGGAATCTCTCTCCAGGACTGACACGAGCTTACACGAGCTGTGATCTGAACATGAAACTGCATAGAAATTAATCTAAGCATCTTAACTATAAATAAAACAGTCAGAAGAGCTTTATTTTCAGTTTTCCAATGGAAAAAATACGAGACACATAATTTTATATCAAATATCCAGTCTTGTTCACAGCAGGATGATCCCAGTTTAATGGTTTCAGACAGAACAAGTCACATACAAGCCCAATTTTTGACTTTGCATAAGGTGTAAGATCTCGTATCTTTGAAGTTCAGAGTTTTTAAAAAGCTAAGACATTCAGTTCCCAACTGCCTTCGAATGACTTCACTGGGAGTTGCATACTTCCCTGCATTTGAAGATCTGGCTGAAATGGTATACAAAAATGGGATTTCAATTCTGAATATTCTTCAAATTTTTTAGTCCTATTTTTTTTCAAACTGTGAACTATGGAAATGTGGTTTGGCAAAACTGTGTAATACCATGAAATCCAAAGATAAATTTGGATTTTATTTTTTTCATGTTTTCCAGCGTCAGTGGTAGCTTAGTAATTAGATATGGTTTGGCCCCATTCCTAATTCTGACACAGACCAGAAGATACAAATCTGTGAACTATTTTTAGAGAGTATAAAAGAAATCAGCTAAACCAGTGTCTGCTGTGCAGCAGAGTGCATTGAAAGGTCTTTACAAAAATATGTCAAGTCTGGATGAGAGACACATATTTTCAAGACTTATAATCCTGGTTACTGCAAGGTGAGCATTTCCTTTGCATTTCTTACTGGGGCTGTGGCTCATTAGTGGCTCTCATGTGACTGTGGACATGAGCAACTATCAGCAGATGAGCAGGATGATTCCTGAGCATCAGCTGAACAGATTTTTCTGTAGGCTGTGGTGTAGTCACTTCTTCCTCCAAGTCCAAGAATGAGTAGTTCTCTTCTGCAAGTAGTTCCCCTAACTGATCCAGAGACACTCAAAGCCCTTCACAGTGTTGTCAAAACAGAGTAGAAACTAACTGTTCAGCCATCCGAGACACTGTTTATCTTTAATATTGGTGCTCCTGGTGCCTTGAGCCCCAGTGCAGCTGTGTGTAAGATGCAAACCACAAGGCCCTGTCCTAGGCTCACATAACTCAACTTATCAACGTTTCAAGATCATTGGTAACTAGAAATCTCCATTCTCAACTCAATCAGATCTACCTCACAGCTGATATCATCATTGTCTGTCCAGTGGCTTCTGGGGGCTGATCTCGGGTAAACCTCTCCCTAAACCCGGATGCACTTATGCTCAGTGGTGTAAACCACAAGACCAAAGATGTAAATGGCCTGAACACAGAATTCCTATTTTCCTGTACTGTGGTGTTTTCTGAAGGTCAGGTTGAGGACATGTCAACATGGACAGCACGGATCAACCTCAATCTCAGTAAGGGGCAGTTTATGCTGGAACAGAACCCATTTGCAAGGTTGACTGGTGCAGAGTATCTGGAGGCGTTTCCACAAAATGTCGAAAACCATGTTCCCACCCATCCAAAATACTCCTACACAGAAACCTTCAAAATGCAAGCAAGCAAAACAGGAACAAAATAAAAGTAACAAATGAATGCTTAATATTTCATCTTTTTTTTATTCTTCTGAAAAAATAAGTGACAACACTGCAACAAACTTTCTGTGAATATTTTTCTTTGTATGTTTTTCATTTTGTTTCGAAATGAACAGTGCATCTATTAATTAACAAGGGTGGGAAACACTCTTCTGAGGTCAGAGCAGTGATAAAAAGTGCACAGCTCTGTGTTCTGTGGTGAGACACAGGTCCTCCTCCATTTGCAAAAATTCTATGTGTGATACTTGCAAGTCACTTTGCAACTCCCTTATATCTATGGTCATTTTTCTTCTTCACTGTTTGTACGTATACTTGCATCAGAATGAATGAATTACAAGAACAGTCTCATGTTTAAATACTCACAAAATTATTAATTCCTGGTATTTGACGCACTGATCTAAAGTCAGACAGGTCCAGATTTTTAGCATTTGATAGAGAACATTTGCAAACAGAGAAAATTATTTTTAAGAAGCAGATTTTATGCAGATGAACTACAATTGATGTCTTATAGGCCTTGGGCTTGTTGGACTTCTGAGAATGTCTTCAATAATTGCCAAAGGTAAAACACAAAAAACACGGCTCAAGAAATATTGTCACCATTAAAATGACAATATCTGATTATATGACTCAGTGACTTAAGTGACAGGTACTTTAAAGCAACTCAGATAAATGAGCAAGAATGGCCTGAAAATGAAATAAATAAATAATAATAATAAAAGGAAGGAAGTAAGAAAATATGTCAAATTTTTTTATTGTTGTTGGATGGTATTTCACCTTAAGCCTTAAAGCAAGACCTCTCTGCCCCTGGAAGACTCCAACATCACCCATTTGCATTGCTGAAGTGAAGGTCATGCCTGCCTTTCCATCAAAAATCCCTCTCTTTTCCTCCCTTCTCTGTTTCCCAGACTTTTTCTGCCCAGAGTTTTATAACTCAGCTGTAAGAAATTGCTTCTGGGCTGCAACTTGGCGGCAAAAGTCTGATTTGAAGCCAGGAATAATCCCCCTCCCCTCCTGGTTTTCAAGACCCTTTTCTTTTGGTCAGATTTGAGGAGCAGAAGAGCAGACTGGAGGGGGAGGGCAGCGTGGGGGCATTTGGCACAGGAGCTGGCTGGCTCTGGCTGCTTTCATCATGCTTCAGTGGCTCTTTATTTTTCCAGCTGAAACAAGGGTAATTTCTGCATAATGTGGCAGGGATATTTTTGTGTGTGTGTTTGCATTTAAGCAGAAAACGGCTGAGTCATTTCTTCTCAAAAGCAATTTTACTGTGTGAGCCACTTACTTCCTTTCTGGTTCTCCTTCATTTCAGTTTGTGTTAATGTTCTAAAGGGAGGTCCAAAATAACATGCTCCTCTCTGGGTCAGCAAAAACAGCTTCACAAATACTTGTGTGTGCATCTAAAATTCTCCTTTAGTGCTGGAGCTGAAGACATATTGAAATGGTGGTACTGATACTATTGTAACAGCAGTGACACAGTAAGGCTTGGGAGTACTTTAGGTGGCTTTCTTTAGATTATGAGAGTGCTTGAAAAACCAGACTAAAATCATGTTTCATTTGTGAAAGGGCAGTGAGGATAAGTTCTGAATTAAAAACCATCAGTCTAAAATAAAGAGGGACAAAATATGAGGAGAGGAGGTGCAGGGGCTCAGGATAATGACCTCTGTAAGGTCACCCACTCTGCGAGGTCGCTTGGCTCTTTAGGTGCAGCAGCAGCAGCATGGGGAGCAGTGTAATTAGCCTGCCATGTATTTGGTGCTGATGTTATATTCATGATTGCAGTATTACAAGAATGTGGCCACAGCTGGGGAGCTCACACAAGAAAAGGAGATGTTGATGTAGAAAGAAGCAGTGCAGCCTCTTCTCAAACACCTCTGTGAGCTGATTCTGTGCCGAGCCCCAGCAGCCTTCCTTTTTGTCTGCTCTGAGCAGTTGGTGACCTCAGTACTAAACATGCTCATCCAGCTTTCATTTCACTTCAAGATACTACTTTCCTCTGGTGCTTCTATGAGGGTTTACTGGAAGGACATAATTGTCTGAAGCCTGCTGTGACACAGAGAAGGATGCTTGAGGACGATCAGCCTCATGTGTCAGGCTGCTCCATGGTGGAGCACCTTCTGGCTTCAAGTGTGAGTGTTCCTCTCTAGCTAGACCTGTGAGTGTTGTGGGATCACAGAATGGTTTGGGTTGGAAGAAACCTTAAAGATCATCCTTCAAACCCTCCTGCTATGGGCAGGGATGTCACCCAGTAGACCTGGTTGCTCGTGTCCCCAGCCAGCCTGACCTTGAACAATTTCATTAAGCCACATATCCAAAGAAATCCCCAACTAATGACCAGCTGTGAAATCATAGGAATCAGTGATTTCTTACATGCTATCAGGCAGCGAGGGACAAGCCCTGCTTTGCTGGCTCTGTGGTTGTGCTTTCTATTACTGTGAAAGCATCTTTGTTGCTGCTTGCCCAGCTCAGCTCTGTTGTCCCTGCAGCTGTCCCCTGACTATGGCATCAACCCCAGTGACTGCTGGGGCACCAGCCTTTGTGCCCAGCACCACACCCAGTCCCAGCACTGGAACTGATCTTTACCCCCTGTGGAAAAAATAGTTTGTGGTTATCTAATTAAAGCTTATACACAGTGGGGCCAATTATGGTTGCCCCAGCAACTTTAGTTCTGGTATTTCTAAACTTCAGGCTTTGGAAAACCTTTGCTTCTGTTCAGCATCTTGAGTTGTGTTTGTTTACATGTATGTATTTCCTTCTGTGTATGATCACACCACCCTCCTCCTCCTAATCATCCCCATGGCTTCCAAAATCTCTTTTCCTCTCAACTCCCACACCTCCTCCCTGACACTTGGGCATGTGTGGTTCTTGTTTCCTGTCTTTAGAACCATAAATATCTGGGGTGAAACTGGAGGTTATGTTTTGGTCAGTCCCTGCATCTGCTGCCCTGGGCTCAGCCTTTGTGGTAGGACTCACAGCTGAACCCAGCTGACTCAGCAGCTCTGAGAGGAGTGTGTGCAAAAGGAGTTATGTTAGAAATTTTCATGGAAGCTGCAGAAAGTGTATTCCTGCTATCTTAGTGCACCCTGAGTCAAAGACCCTGCTTCTGGCTGCTAGGAGTGCTGCATGCCCCTCAAACCACCGCCATAGCTCGTGGCTTGAAATACCCAAATAAAGGGACTGTTTTTTGAAGGCACCTCTGTAACCCCTCTATATAAATTTCCCCTTGAATTTGTTAATGAACACCTGGAGGGATCTATTGAATTTTTTCCTTTTTTTTTTGCATAACACCAAAATGCCCTGCAGGTGCAAGGCATGAATTTTAATCTGTATGACATAATTTGAAAAATGAGATATGTCTGAGCAGTAGTAGATCATCTACACTCTCCTGTGAGTTGGCTCAGGTGGCCATTTAGAGCTTTCTCTTACTTGCAGAATCACTTCATGATTGCAGTAAAAATGTCTTTTGGAAGAGAAAGCTGCTGAAGAGAAGAGGATTCAGCCTGGCTTCATCCAGCTTGAGTTTAGGCACTTAATCAGTATGCCTAGATTAGAGTCATGGTCATCAGAAGGTTTCCTCTGCAGACAATGGAAATCTCTCCAGACAGTCCTTGGATTTACATCCTGAAGTGAGCTCTGCCTTGACTTTAATGATTGTATAGCTTCAGCTCCTGACTTAGGCACATTTGTTAAATATTTACAGTCTTCCTGCCCAGCTCATGCAATTGGACAATTAAGGGCAAGGCAGCCTGGAGCCATGAGCAGACACAGCCTGACAATTGGTTCCAAAGCCTGGAGGGAGTCATCCCTGTGGGCTGATGTTCTGCACAGCTCAAGGGTGATGCTTTGTTCATTTTGCCCCTCGCTCAGAACTCTTGGGCTTCTCACTGGCAAAACCTTCCTATCTTGGGAAGCCGGACTGCTAACCTTGGGCACTCAAGAAATCATGAGTCAGGTATCAGAACAATTGTATGACAGCTTTAAAAACAAGGGGGTGTTAAAAAAATAAAAGAAATAAAGGACAGAAATATGGTTGTATGCTTCTAAGTTTCCATCTGGTTTCTGAGACTTTTATGTTTGAATTAAGATTCATGTTTTCCAAGCCTTGTCCTGCAGCAGTGAGGTCTGGAAACTTCATTTTCTTCAAGAGAAAGCTGAGATTCTTGTGTAATGCATGTTTTCAGGAGCATGGTCTTTAAGGAAAAAGCGCAATAATATGAGATGTAATAAAACATTGAGGTTGGCAGAGATGTCAGGCTGTGGCTCTGAGAGAGCAGCAATGATGAGCATAGCACAGGGTGTTGGTCTGAACTTGAACTCTTGTGCTTATACTAAGCTATGTGTGTAATGCCAGACTGGGTCTATAAGAATGTTGAATTTCCTCTTTTTCTCTGTATTTAAACCCATGAATTTTCCTTCCCATCCCATCCAGAAATAGCAACACTGATTTTGATTATTTAAAGAATAAAAAAGTTGTCACTAAACCAGTTCTTCCCTGTGTGGACAACTGAAAACTGTTCATTCTCCGTTATTAGTTAGCTCTGGCATTTTATTTATTGTATGTGGTTTCAATATTGTTTTCTTGTTTCTTTTTTCCAATAGGAGAGGCCAAATCAGCTACCTTACTCAGCTCCTGTCTCACTTGCGAGTGGAAATTTACTGCTGAAGCCAAAGAAAGCTGAGAGAAAGAGAGAAGGAGTCAGGATGTCACTGGGAGATCACATCCTTGTAAGAACTGCTCTGAGTCTCAGTACAAAACCAGGGCTGCCCCACATGTGAACTGTGTATCATGTTTTGGTCCAAGCCTGCTGCTGGATAAATTCCTGGTGAAGGGGGAATAATAAGAGGAAAATGTGACAGTTTAATGGGATTTAATCTTTCCATCAGCAGTGATAAGTGCAGTGCTCAGTCAGACAGGAGAGTCAGTGATGCTGCACAGCCTCCATGAAGTTTGTGTCTGAATCCACCCCTACGGTGCAGAGCATATCTATAAACATCTCTTCCCTGGCTTCTCTCTATCTGTAATTGGTAGAGAGCACTTTAAACATGCTCCAACTGGCAGTAAAATTCTACTTTTGAAACGTTGGATCATGCTGCTTATTTGTATGTTTTGAACAATAGTGCTTGTGCAACTGTAGATGCTTTTGAGAAATATTACATTGTGAAAAAGCCCCAGAGAATCTCTTCATGACCATTAGTGTTTAATTGTGGAAGGCAGAAGAGAAAAAAAGCAAAGGACAGTAAGTAATGGATCATTTTATTGCTATGACTCATGTTGCCTCAGATGTTTTGTTTTCAGCTGGTGCTGTGTTTATTGTTATTCAGTTATTTTATTATTAAATTTGGACTGAATTCTTATGTTAAATTTGGCCCTAGAAATTACCATCCTGATACCCATGAGGTGTGTGTAAAAGATAAAAGGTACTCATAAAAGAATCTAGTCAGAGAGAATAGGATTGTTAAAGTAATGTAGAAATAGTTTTAACACTTGTTAGGCCTAGAGATAGAGAAAATCTTGGGAATTTACTGGAAAAAACCATCTCATTACCTAAAAGGAAAAAGGGAAGGGACTGTCTCTCATTATGTGCTGTACAGTCTTGAACAACATAGGTCTCCAAAGGGCCTAATTCTGAGGGAAAGTTCCTGCCAAATTCTTTACTGGTGGCCCACTTTTGATTAAATTTTTCAGTTTAGAACTTCATTCCTTGTTGCACATCCAACTTCTGAAACTAACCTCAGGCTCCCCGGGAGTTTTGCAAGCCCCTGTGATGAGGGGTACAGGTCAGACTACAGAAAAATGGGGTTGAGAGAAGGCAAAAAACTGGAACAGAGCCATGAGAGAGGCTGTGAAAACTGTTCAAAGGGGATGGAAGGAATGAAAAATGGTAGATCTTCCTCCTGGGACATGATGTTCTTGTCCTTCCTGCTCTCTTAGTAGAAACTATCATCTCTAGCACCTCCCAGATCCTTCTTGAATGCAGCAAGCAATAACAGTAGTAGCTGCAGTAGCAACAATTCTTATAATTATTAATAAGAACTAGTTGTCTTATTTCCTCCTTGGGTGCACCCAAGTGGACTCTCATGTGGTGCCTTCAAAGGACATTCTATGTAGTGTCGTCATAATAAGTCTTTGTGGCCCATCTTATCTGTCAATCTGCCACGCCAAGGCTGCATCAATGCTAACAACAAGGTTAAAAGTAAAGAGGGGAGCAGTAGCTCAATTATCATTCCAAGCACGTGGTGTAATTGTGCTGCTGGCTGCCGGCCATGTGGCTCTTGTGGTAGCAAACAGTGCTTTCCCTCAGCAGCCCCAGCAGCCCTGTTTTCATATGGGCTGGGAAGGTCAGAAAAATCAATTAGCAATGTGGGACATTAACGAAAGCCAAGTCCAAATACAACTTCAGAAACACTTTGCTGAAAGATTAATGTATCTTTAAAAAACAAATGGACATCTGTGTCATTTTTCAGAGCTGCTCGTGACTGCTGCTCCTGCTAGAAAAAGCCAATGTTCTCACTCTGTGCAGCAGCACTGTCTCTTAGCTGCCACAGAGTCATCTATCAGACAAAGACTGTTGAGCTTGATGTTGTCCATGCAAAATCCACAAAAATTAGCTCATCTCCAGCTGAGATGGTGTTTAAGGAGCAAAGAGACACACCAAATTGCCTGAAGACAGAAACAGCAGCAAGGTGTGATTGCCCCCATAGACCCCAGGATGTGCAGCCCTGCCAGCACTGCCAGACCCAGAGTGAGGGACCAGGCTGACATAGTTAGGGTTTATAGTTAGACCAGGGAATAAAACTCAGACTTCTGAGCTTTATGAGTTATGAATTCAATGTAGTATTACCTTGGGGAAGTCACCTTCCTTTTAGTGGTCTCTAATAGCAATATCTGGCAGGAGCATTGTAAATTTTAATGAAGTCCTTCACTATCCTACTGTCACAGATGCTGAAAACTATAAAGTGTTATTAAATTCATTGTCATCTGGCATATCAGGCTTCAAATGGTTTAATCTAAATTACATCTCTACTTTCTAATATAAATATTTAATTTCTCTTATGCAGGAATGTAGAAAGTAAAATATAATCTTGCCTCCCAAAAGGCAAGATTTATTATTTAAAATCATATATATTTGTTAGATGTTTGTACTCTTTTCCTCACTGTTTCATTTTCTTATTTTAAGGGAAATTATTTAGAACTGCAGAAGCTACTCAGATTGGCCCCTGGGCTCATCTGATTTTACCTACCGAGTTGTATCATTCAGTTACAGTTTTGCTCCTTAATAGGTGTTTTATATTTTGATGTCATGGACACAAACAAAACCACATTGGATAAGATGACAAGTTATGATGACTCTCAGAGAAAACAGCACTACATTTCCTAGGCTGGGTCCATGGTGGGTACATAAACCATATCCACTCCAATGGTATTTGCACCACTTGCAGATCGTGTTGTGTAATAAATACAAGAACAGTTTCCACCCAGCTGATGTGCTTCTCTTTCCTGATCCCCTTGCAAATACAAGGAAAAAAACCTCCAAAAAATGCTCCAATAATTCTTGCAATTAATTAAACCAGGCAGGGATATGATTTCTAGGAAAAAGGAGAAAGACTGAGTAGGTCAGTCATAGACCTAAGAGGAGCCAACCACAAACCACAACCTTTTAGGTTCCATCTATCTGAGCAATGATTGTAAGTGCCAATATGAAAAGGACCCTTTTTCTCAAATGTTGGGTCACCAACCACCCTGGAATGGTCTAGAAGAAAATTGCTTAAGGGAGAGTTTCATAGAAAAATCATTTACTGTTACCATTAGGTGGAAGGTACGAGTGTCTGCTTGGAAATCTTTTTCAAAAGGATTCTTTCCCCTCATTTCTTTCTCAGGGAAGTAGGGGGTGGTGGCGGGNNGGGGGGGGAAGTTTCCCATGTCTTTGAACCTCTTGATCACTGGTCTATAAATAGATCACTGCCTCAAAATGCTCAAAAACTGCAAAGCCATTTTCTATCTCAAAGGCCAAAAAATGATCATTAGGAACACAGCTCATTTCTGTAATGTAGGGCCAGCCATGAAAATTTGTTAAAAATGACATTATCCTAGATGGGGAATAAATAAAACCTGTCTGTGACAGCTAATTATCTTAACAGCATTTGAAGTTAAATAATTTTTTCTTACCAGTCACCCACTGACAAGGAGAGAGCATCAGGGTAGCAAAAGAAATGCAGCAAAAACTGAAAAAAAAAAAAANAAAAAAAAAAAAAAAAAAAAAAAAAAAAAAAAAAAAGAATTATCCCATTTTCACCCAGTAGAGTACAGATTGTCAGTATTCTTTGGCATCCCTGGTGTAATTTGGTTTTGGTCAGTCCAGTAAAACAATTGTTCCTTTAACTATAGCAGAGGCCAATTTACCGATTATCTGTTTCCTAAAAGCATTGAATACTGAGTATCCTGTTCCATTTCCTGTCAGATATTCACATGCAATTAGATACAGGCAGTGGGAATGTAATGTAAAATGGGTATTTTGTTCTGAAACGTGGCACTGTGCCTGTGCTCTTCCCCATCTCCTTGAGCAAAGTTCAAGTGCCAAAATGAAAGGCATGTTTAATGCCAAAGGTGATTCAAGTTCAGGCCAAAAATAATTCCAGACAACTCAATTTTGAATTGTTTTCCTTCTAAACATTTTTTTTGGGGGAAATGGAAATAGTGTTGGGTGTTTGAGGCTGAGATGCTAACAGTAAAACCTCTTGCAAGCTATTCAAATATCAGCTGCTATTGTGTACAAAGTCCTCCCTATCACTGTGGAATTTGTAAGAGGAAGCCAATAGAACAGCCAGGTTTACAATGCACTTGCAGAATTTTCCAGAAGGTTCAGTTTTCTTTATTAAAAAAAACAAAAACAACACTGTGAGGATGTTCTTTTCTTCTTATATTTTTGCCTGAATTCCAGGAAACAGGTTGTGCGCATAAAATATATTTACTGACATTTGATTTTGTATAATTGTACTTCAAGAAGACAACCTTGGTAGCCTAAACTTGAAGTTGAGAAATTGTAAGTTAAATACTTGTGTGAAATAAGGTACATAGAAAAATCCATATTTGTATATTTGAAGAGTCTTGCTTTTCTTGTATAGTGTTGCAGAACATTCCTACACCTTTTTTCTTTTCCTTTTTCTTGTTAGATAACATACAGTCATTTCAAATGTCTTCTGAGGCAGAGCAGTTACTCACTATGATAATATTTTGAATGTCTCATCCAATTTCTATTGAATTGAGCCATGAAGCCATGAATTGGTATCCCAGCCCATTCAATATGGATTCTTGGATAAGTCCTTCTATCTCAATAGGCTCTGAAGACAGAATGGCTTTGGAGACAGGGATGTGATATGTGATATAAGCTAACCGTGGTCTATGGAGGGCCCCCAAAATTACATTTGAAAGTAGTGTGCTGGAGTCATGAAATGGAGTGACATACCAGTGGTTTTGGGCTTAGCTACTAAAGAAAGGTCCTGATGAAGGTGATACCTTTGAAGTTTTCTGACCAATTTATTTCAGTTCTGTGCAGTGGAATATTTCAGTTCAAAAGTGGCAAGGCAAGAAGAAAAATAACAGGCTCTTTTATCAGGTTCTTCTCTGGCAGAGAAAAGTGAAGTCTTCTTTTCATCCAAAAAGACTGATACTTGCTTTGTCTGAAATGAAGAAATATCCAAGATCCAAAAACTTTGCACCTTCTTGATTGCAGTCAAGTAGGGAATTGAAAGGTCACAGAATTGTAGTGGAGAAATGATGCCTTCCAAGGACTTAGAAAACAAATACACTTGGCAGGTTTCTTGGGAGAGGATAAACCAAGGAGGTGGAGGTTCAAATACAAAATACTAAATGAACATAAACTAGGCCTGAATGGAAAGTATAAGGTCAGCATGCATAGCATGTACTTCTAACCACACCGGACAGAGGCAGAAAAGCCGACAAGGTTATAGCCTATGCAGTGCTGCTTGGAAAATCCTGCAGGAGGTGGCTGGGCAGCCATTCCCTAGAGACAGCTGTCTTGAGGAGGAATGCCATGGGATGTAGGGTGTGATGGCCCAGAAAAGCTCACTCTGACTCTTCTGAGCCAGCTGCACCTGAGGAGAAGCTGTGGAGCTCTGCTTCATGCTGTTTTGGACCTGGGTGAAGGTCCACTGAGCACCTGGGCTCTCAACAACCCCAGTGAAACCAGCTGACTTGTGCACTGGATCCAGCTTGTCTTTGGCTGGCTGATGTGAGCCTTTCTATTTCTCTGAGACTTACTGTTAAAGAGTCTCAGCAGGGAGACCTGTGAGAAAGATCTATAAAAAATAATACATGAAAGAAAGATAGAAATCTATTAAAAAGAATGGAATAGTGAGCATGAAACAAAAATTCATTAAAAATGTATGACCGGAGTAATAGGGCTAGCTTTGTTTTGGCATTGGCAGCCTGCAGGAAAAGAAATGGGAGAGAATCATATTACACAGATGAAAAAGGAAGGAAGGCAGAAAACTGGATTAAATAGATAGCTATGCACTTTAGTTTCAAGGATTATCATTGAAAACCATATAAATCTGAGAACATTAAAAATCAGGAGTGCCAAAAGGGGCAGTTGTATGATGCAGAATTAATTAAGGAGAGAGAAAGACAAAGGCAGAAACCACTTCACAGGAAACAGAAAAATGACTGTGAAATCTGCTGACTTCAGCAAAATCAGCATCTGGATCTCCTTGCCAAGAGAACAGAGAAAAGAGATTCAAGCAATTATATGGAGACTCTACACAGAATATATTGCATTATTTCCAAATTATTTCAGAGTCATGAAAATTGTTTTCCAGGCTTTTGAGACCTGAGGCTCCCTTCAGGAAGATGCTGCCCCCCACATCCTTACCGTGTAGCTCTGCCAGGTGTTGAGACAGATGTTTTCCTGTTGACATCTGCCCTGCACACCCTTTCCTTCCTGCTGCAGGGAGGGATGGTGAACTGGTGAAAGTATTTTCAGATTGTGACACTTGCTCTGACATATTTTTACAAGTAAACAATTATTTTATTTTTTTGTTGTTTGTTAAGAAATTGCAAAATAGTAATCCATATTTTCTAGATGGGAAGGTCTTTAAGATCCTCTCGACTGACCTGGGGCCTGCAAAATACCATGAAACATCAGCATTTCCACACCAAGCACATCACTTCTCTTAGTGCCAACTGGCATTTCCCACTTGTTTTCTATCTCCCATTTGCTTCTCCCTATCAGTGCAGCAGAGCAGGCAGAATCATTTTACATGATGAAAAATCAGCTCAGAAGGAATTGGCCAGTAAACCTGGATTATAGCTACTTCTGAAAAGTGCCAGCTGGTGGCTTCTGGAGAACTTCTTTAGCCACAGTCACTATCAGTTTGTCATGGTCCCTGGTCCTTTGAATAAAGCAGAGGATTAGAGGATGGCATCTGTGAAGAGCTGGAGGCACTCACTTATGTTAATCCCTGAAAGAGTGTGGAGCTGAGCAGCCTCCTCTCCCTCTGGGCTGCCTCTGCTTTCCAAACTGGAAGCACCCCAAGGCAGGTTAACCACTCAGCACCAAGGGTAGAAGGGATCAGACACTCTTGGTAAGAGGTGCAACCTCCACACACTCGAGTAAACCCATGATATATGAGCCTGTGGCATTAAATGGCCTGGATAATAATCTTTCTTGCCTCAGCAGAACACAGTACCCCATGTCCTTTGCTGTCCTCTACTTCACACAGCTCCATTCACTTCTGAGTTTTGTCAGGATGGTAGAGGATTATTTTTTTAAACCAAAGCCAAAAGCTAACTTTGTTCCCATGGACAGAGAAGATTAAAAAAGAACAATTGAGGTTAATAACACATTACCTCAGTGCGAACTTCAGAAATGAGTTAGCTTGATTCCAAAATACCTTGGTAATTCTTTGAATGGATTACAGCTTCTTTTTAGGAGAGAAAACAAACCCAAATCCTCCTTGGCTGGGTTTAACTGCCTGTGTCACATTCTGCAAGTTCGTGTTGAGTCAAAACCCCTGGTTTGCTGTAGACAGATTATAGAAACTCGTTAAATTTGGAGCTGGGAGCTGAAGTCACTAAAGTAGCTGAAGGCTGAGAGTGGAAGCAAGGCAAGTTTTAAAAGCTGTAGCAGACATGGGTTGTGAATCCAAGGATAACAGCACCTGTCCCCAGATCCCCTCCGCCAATGTTTGCCCCGCTGCATGCAAGGCCAAAGCCAGTCATCTGCCAAAGTATTCTCAGTGAAGGATTTTCAGCCTGGCATGAACTGTTTGGAGGGTGATAGAAAACACTGCGTAAGATTTTTCTCCAATAAATGATCCTAGAGTCCATGTCTAGACAGAGAAGATCAGGAACAGGCTGGGGCTTAGGCATTTAAATACCTAGAGACTACCACAGTAATTCTAGCACAGCCAACACTCATCTTAATATTATAGGCTCAGAGTGTTTTAAGAAGAGCATATTCCTTAGAGCCAGATGCAGTTTTCATCTCCTCCTTGAAAGAGAGAAGTCACATCCTTAGTCTTTCCTTGCAGTGAGTCCTTGTGATGAAATGTCACCTGCAGCTTTCTCTGGCTGGGGGTTGTTTCCAGTCTCCATCAGTTGCCAGCGTGGCTCCCACAGCAACAGAGTCACTCAGTCTCTCCATTGAACTTACCATGCACAAAGTGGCCAGAGAGATGGTTGGCAGCAGCCAGAAATAAACAAAGAGGTAATTGTTTATAAAATAACACAAGTCAGAAGCCCCTGTTCAAACCTGGCTTCTATTTTGCCCAATATGCAAAGATAGACAAGGTTTTTACTCATAAAGTTCAATAATGAAATAAATAAGGCAGGCAAATGCTGGGGAAACAAGGTTTGGTTTTATCCCATAAGCAAAGAAGGACAGAACCTGCTGGTTATCATATTTATTCCAAACCATTACCCCAGATATAAGGCTTCAGAGAAAGACAGTAACTGCTTTTGTTCCACTTTTGCCCACTTAACCAAAGTCTGTCCAGAAAAAATCAGCAGGCTTCCTTGCTAAGTTTACATTTTGATGAAATGACAGTTTTTTTCAACAAAGAAAAAACAAAAAAGCAGCAGAACTCCTCATCACATCTGGCTAAAGTTCATTCTGCACTACAAGCTTGACTTACATATATTTCCTTGAACTCCTCCATTCCTGCTCTGCTCTCTGGTGCATGGAGTCCTGGGAAAAACATGTTTGTTCTCTCTAAAACATTAGGAAGTTTTAGATAAATCAGAGTAAGCATTTTTGAGGTAGGACTGGAAAATTAGAGGGTTTAATTTTCTTTTTGATTTTGGTGGCAGGAGGAAAAAATAATAATAATAATAAAAATCTGGACCTCAAGACTAACACAAACTAGCAAAAGTATTTTATATACATATATATTTATATATATATATATATGCATGCATACACACACACATATATAGGTATATATAATATTTACTTGGTTCCTGCCTAAAAGCTTTGCTGCCTATTTACCCAGGAGGCTGATTGATTAATCTTGATGCAATCTGCACCAAATCTGTGAGAACTTCTTTAAAACTTAGTGGTATTTCCAAATTTTTCATAGCTTAGTGTTTGTGGAGTTTTAATTGCTACTGAGGTCTCTGGAGGAATTTGTATGTGCAGGCAGATAAGCTGCTCTGAAGATTGAAGTTCCTCAAAGCTTAAACTTACATAGAAATCGACTGTACTGTATATAAAATCTGATGCTGATGTCACCCATGTAAATTTTATAGCCATGTTTTAAACCAATGGAATTAATCCAATTTAATTTCATACCTGGGAAATAATAATCAGGCATTTATTTGTACAATCTTTGCAGCAATTAATTTTTGTTATTGGATCTTGCTATAGTCAATAGGAAGTCAGAGAAAAAAGGGACCATGTTTCATTTCTGTTATACTTGCAAATGCCGCCATTGGTAGAGACAGAGGCTCACAAATAAATAAAAATTTACTGCTGACCTCTCTATATACAAATTTTAGACCCTTTTATGATTTGAAGTAAGCAATTGATTTAGACCTAAGTTAGAATCTGTGTTTTGACCATATCTGAAATATCTCCAATCAGTTCTACTCCAATGTGCAAAGTGAATAACCACAATTTAAATTCTGTATTGCTTCAGTTCCAAACACTTAGCTACATGTCAACAAACTCATCTAAACAAATGCTCTTTACTTTTTGTTATGGCTTCTCAGAGAAAGAGAAGGAGAAAGACTCAATTTCCTGAAGAAAAGCAGTGTATGGATGTTTGGTTCCTCCTTGTGACAACAGTCCGGGCTGCTGCCCTTCCACTGAGCTGTCATATTCCCAGGTGATATCCTGGGGCTCCAGATGTGGCTGCAGTCAGCTGGGAAGAGGTGAAAATGCTTTTGCTGGCATTTTGAGACCAAGCCAGATGGCAGAGTGACATGTGGGTGAGGCGTGATATGGCAGGTAATGGTGCCTTGCAGCCCCTTAACCTGGCTCAGCTGTTGGGCCAGTGAGGAACTCGAGGACATACTTAACTTTTTGCTGTTAAAAATGAAATTTAGGCTTGTTCTTAGGTGTCTTGTTAATCAGGATTGTATTTCATCATGTATTTTGTTAAGCTATTGCCTTAGAACTTTTGATTGTTATTAAGACATTGTCTGTAAGCTATGCAATAGAGGTCTGGTCCTTTGAAACTCTTGTCTATTCCCTTCAAAATGACTAAAGAAAGCAATAAATTTGCAGACTTCTTTAGGAATGGAATTTTAAAAATCATTATTTTAAACTTTTTGTATATAAAATATTAAATATTTGCAAGTGCATGCAAATGTATTAAAGCATGGGACTGTAAAATAATGATCAAATATAAATATTTAGGATGCTCCTACTGTAGATGATGATAATTGTCATGGTGCAGTCAAATTTTATTTCAGTACACACTGACTAGAAAGTGATGGCATATTGAGGATAGATATTCACCTTATGCTCCATAGATTGCCCCAAACAAATGCCTTAAAGTGAGCTGTTTTCTAGATAAATCTTCTTTATCTTCTGTTTGTTTAGGCAATGATACTTCAATGCTCCGTCTGTCCTCTATTACATTTACCAATGGGGGAAAAAATCAATGAACTATTACTCTCCTGAAGACCCTGTTGTTGCATTAGAAGGAAAAGCATATTTTGCCTGGATATGTATGGGGTGAGGGGGTGTGAACTTGAGATTTCAAAACTGTCAAGTGCCAGCCTACTGCAACATGTGCCATCTATGAAACCTAGAATTCACCCTTTAAGGAAAGACCAAAATACCAGTGGCACTGTGAAAAAGAGATGACAGTGCCAATAACCACTTGGTTTGTCTTTACCTGCAGGGCCATGCTGGGAGTCTTTGGCAGGCAACCCTTTGGTTGTTTTCTATCCCTTACTCCACTTTTATCAGGATCAGAATCAGAATCAGAACCAGAACCTGAATCAGAATCAGAACCATTAGGTTGGACGAGACCTTTGAGATAATCAAGTCTAATCCAACCCTAACCTCGACTAAACCATGGCACCAAGTTCCCTTTGTTCCCACAACATCCACTCTGTCCAAGCAAACCCCAAGGCTGCAGTGGGGAAGAGGCTGCCACTGCTCAGCCTCTGTCTCACTCTGTCATCTTGTGACTGGGGGTATGTCAAATGGTGTAACTGGAAACCAGACTGGCAAGACAATTGTTCCAGTCTTTGCACTTCCCCTTCCTGGCCTGCTAAACCTACTCTTTCTGACTCAGCAACAGTCAGAACCATCCTTATAACTGAGTATATAAATATATTTTTTCTGCCTCGGTTCAACACATGAGGCAGTGAGAAATAAAATGAAAAAGTTTCAGATGCTGTAAGCTTCCTGTGTACCCTTTCCTACATAATCCAAAGCACCGAGTCTGTAGATAAGAAGAAAGCCTGCTGGGATCACGGTAAAAAATATTCTGTTTATGCTGCTGACCACTATGATACCTCAGAGAACCCTGATGGATGATGTACTTGCAAATAATGTTTACTCCATAGAGAATGCTTAAAAAAATTCTCACTTATTACTGCCCACAATGTGGTTCTTTCAGAAGCTCTGGGTATAATGAAATGGTTCTTGGTTAAAAAAAAAAAAAGTGGTTTTTGTCTGCTCAGATGACATTAAGAATGTAAAACTATGGAAATTTACTGGCAAAAAAGTCAGAAGTTCACTCAGCTGAAGATATCAGAGTCATGCCAAACTCAAAACCTGACATCTAGCACCCCTCACTGAATTAAAAGCAATAAGAATACTCCTAATTTCAACTAATTCATTTAAGTAAGTGGATCCACACAACCCTAGCAGGTGTTGTCCACTGTGATCCATGTCTTTAACTCCTGTTGAGGTCAGTGTCTGCATTTGCTGTCTTTACTGTGATGGCCTTTAGCCTGCATCTCAGACCAGACCCACCACTGCACCTTTACCAGTCCTCCACTGGATTTAGATGGAGCTGGGATGTGCCCTCCAGAACGTGTGGAAACATTCTGGCTCCCATGTTGCTGCCCAGCACTTTTTAATCAACATGGAAGCTGCAGGGTACACAAGCTGCTGTGTGTGGGGGAGGCAAACTAGACATGTCTGCAAACATGGACACATGTACAAGTTTTAGTGTTGAACAGCCAAAGCTATTGAGACTTGGGTGCACATACTAAAGCTAAGTGAAGAATAGCTACTCATTCCAATGACTACATTCCTAATGAATAAATAATATTTGGCCAGGAAAGGAGAAGAAGCTTGGCTGAGTCTCAAGCCTTGTTTGGACTAGGGTTCATATTCCTACACCAATAGTTATTCAGGAAATGCAGAATAGCTCTTATAGAGGATGCTGAAGTCAGCTGAGAACAGCAAATTTACTGCTCAGGTACTCAACCAGATAACTGGGCAGCCAACTCCAAAGGTGTGCTCTAGGTATGGATTTGGGTCTGGCTGTCCTGACCTCACCAGGTGCCCTAACAATAACATATTGGCTTTCCTGGAGGAGTGAAAACATCTCTCTCTCTGGCATCTTGACCAGAAATCCTATCCTACCATGGAAACCTTTCTTATGAAACTTTCATCGAAATGGGCAAATTCCCAAGAGAAATCTCCATTTCAACAAAGTGGCATTTCCCAATGATAAACTATGTTTCTGGAAAATGCCCAAATAACTTTACTGCTTGGCACCTGTTTAGGTTGCTAAATATTGGATCAAGTGATTCACATTACCATGGAATACCATACATTTTTTTCATTATATGATACTTGGAACAAAGGCTCTCTTTTACAGTACCAAAAAGCACTTGAGCCAGCGTGAGAGCTCAGGGGTGAACAGAGAATTGGACACGTGAGACTCCCATGCATGATTAAAACCCTCATGCTTTACCCAAGATGAAGCACTGGCAACCGTGCCTCCCCAAGGTGTATCCATACCTTCCTGCTCTCCCTCCCACATTCCCCTGACATGTTTCTGCACACACAGGTTTAGAGAACTTAAACTGGTTTTAGAAAAAAATTCCAATGCATTTCTGTGAAAGTGGTTTTGGTTCCCCAGCCACCATAGCTTCACAGCTGAGAAAGTCCAGCAACAGCTCAAGATCAAATGAAGGTGGGCAAAGGAGCAAAGCAGATTTGCGGGGGCCTTGTTGCTGGTGGCAAACAGCCAGTCGGGGGGGCAGAAGACCAAAGATAAAAAGTGTGACATTTTTCCTATCGCAAGCAGGTATTTGGTGTAAAGATCGGATTCTTTCAGGCTTGATTCAAAACTTATCAATGCTCACAGAATAACTTTTACTGACTTCAGAGTTTAGTGGTCTCTAAAGTTATTTTATGTTCTTATTTATGTGTAAGAGCCAAACCAAATGTTTGCTTTTGATAGGACAGAAATAGTAAATCCCTGAGGATATTTTCTTTTCTTCAGAAATTATGAAGCTTTCTTACTCAGATGGAAACCTCAGTGGTAAAATTCATCCTAATTTTATGCATCTAATGTCTTTACATAACTAATGATCAGGCATGATTCATCCTACCTATCTGAGATGTCTGCTTTGGGATGGGATAAATGCACCCCAGGCAACATTGATTCTCTTGATTATCTCCCATCTGACCATTACAGATGAATCCTCTTCCAATCGTTGGAAATAGAAAACAACATCTCTTCAGAGGCATGTTAACATTTGTGTCATGATGTTTGTACCAAGTTTCTTGATGACTCAGATGGCATAGCTTCAAAGGGGGGGATGCATGGCTAGTCTGGAATTCTTATTTTCTCTCTGTTTATGCACACATATACACACAGAACTACTTTAAATACATAAATGCTGAAAGCCCGTTTTCTTCCATAATTGGTAGATTCTCCACTACAAAGACTCAGCTCTTTGAGCCTGGCACCCTGTGGGGTCACTGCAAAGTGGATGCTCACTCCTGTTGTGAGATTTACATCTGCTTAGCACAGCTGTAAATGGCCAAATTTAGCGCAAGATGGCAGAGAACTGAGTCCAGAGGAGTTTTATTCTCTTTGACTGCAGATTTTTTATCCCCTCAGTGCACAGTTTAAGCAAGGAGTTTCCAACAGACAATCAAAACATGCACTTAACCCAGTGAAACTCTGTGGAGAAAACACTCTTTTTGACAGCAAAATTGATGACTAATTGACAGCAGGTCTGACAAAATCATCAAGAAATCATGAGGTAAATAAATACAGGTGCATATCTATCCTCTTCTCTCACATTTCAATAGAGACAAATGAAATGTAAATGGTTATTAGAAAAAAAAAAATCTGTGTGGCATTTAGTGGCTTTAAAGGCCATTGGAGTCTAAATTTTTTATTCATTCCCACAGCATATAGAAAATGAATGACAGCACGGCAGGATATGGTGCTGTGCAAAGAAACCCTGCCATTTCCAGCTGGTAGCCTCAATCAATGTAAATTCATTGGTCTCTTTATTATGGCCATGGATGTGACTCCTTGTGACATGAGCTCCTGTTCACTGGACCCTTCTTTTCAGGATGACATAGTCTGCATTGTTACGGCATCCCAGGAAGCAAGAGATAAATGAGTGGCTTTTCCATATTTTTTTCTCAGCTTCCCTGTTGATGGGATAATTGTAGTTTTAAATTACTGTTATTAACTTAATGACCTGTTGCTCCTTGAGGAGAATACTGTGAGGAGGTTTATCCTGGTCCTGGAAAACAACAATTGTCTGGCCCAGGTCAGATGCTGGAGGCTGCAGAGACTTGGCTTGGGCTTGTCAGAAGTCCTCGCACTGGTGCACTTAATGGTGAGTGAGTTTCCCATTCTCTCAGTTTTCAGGACTATCCCAAAAATGCAGAACTTGAACGCTTGTGGGGAATTGTAGGCCTTGTAGCCTTTTTCTGCTCAAATAGGATGAATGCTTAACAACTCAGCTCCTATATTGGAATGTTACCACAGAAACCAACACATTTTGGGAGCGTTGGTAGGATGGGGACTTTAAAAGACTTCTTTCAATGCTTTGTCACTCTGTTTAAATTTGGCCCAATAAAGCGAGTCCAGAGCAGTGTGTCTGCAGAGAGCTGTGAGGCTGAGAGAAGCCCTGTGCTCTTCTGTTCCAAGAAAACATCATGAGAAGGTAAAAAGCATTGCAAAAGGTCATTGAAGACAAGGTTGGGATTCATGTTACCTGAGTATGAATGTTGCACTTTACACCACACAGAGGTTAACATCTGGGTTAATCCTTGTGTTTTGACAGATTTACTTTTCAGATTTGACACCTATTCCCAGATGGAATGAGCTGCCCTGTGGAAATTCCTTTTTCTCTCCACTGACTCCAGAGAGATTCCAAACAATTCAGCTGCAGACATCTACACTGAAGCCCTGACAGTAGCTGAAGCAACATTTAATGCACCAAGTGAACCAGCAGAAGCAGTTCTTACGGAGATCAGAATGGGATCTAAGTTAACACTGTGAACACCAAGCCCTTGACAAAACTGTGTTGTCACGTAAGTTTTTACTGCAAGAACTTGATGCAGAAAAATGCAGCACTCTTGCTGCTGAAATCGCACAGTAGCTCCCTGCAATGGTGTCTGGATCAATACATAAATGCAGGAAAGGCTGGAGTCTGTCAGGGTCCCAGAGTCAAGTGCAGAGTCGCTTTCTGTCCATCATTTTCTGCAAAGACTCCTAACTAGGTTAATTATTGGCTTGTTTCCAGTTAGGAATTTGTAACTGTTGAGTCATTGCTCTTAGGGTGAAGTCTAAACCTGAGGAAGGTATTTTTGGGAAGAAAATCCTTGTTAATAACTACTGAAAAACCTGTCTCGTAAAAAAATTAAATCTAATTTCTGTGGAGAAAGTAAGGGTTAAACATGTGTGACCACTGTGGATATTCCTTTGCCAGACTGCTTTCTCTGAGGCTTTAGTTTGTTCTGCCCTCCCAAGGCTCTCGTGGGAATGACTGGATGACTTCTCCTTGGAAGTCAAGACGAAAATGTGAAAGTATGAGCATAAATGAAAAGCTTTTCAATGAAAGGATAAGTTCAAAGAGAGAATGAGAGGAGTGCATCCCAAACATATCAATATCAATGAGACCTCTCTAATGTACCTTGATATACAGTTGTACAGATCTATCGAAGATGTTAAAGAGACAGCTAAAGTGACGAGAAGAATCCTAAAGTTGAGTAAAGTAAAAGTCACAGATCAAACCTTATTAACACCTGTCGCTTACAACACCCACGTCATAAGAAATTAGCACCTCTTGGCACAAACACCACATATACCAAAAGCAGGTAATGCACAAGAAAGGCAAAAAAAACGATGAATATTAAAGCAATCACTCAAAGGAAGGATTCATCTCCTGATCCTAACTGCGCATGAAGTAAAAAATAAAATGTCTATAGAGAAATTTTATAGGCAGAAAAGCAGCTGGGACCAGGGACCAGAGTCAAAGCGTGGAAGCTGTGAAGAGCAGATGAAGAACTCAGTTTGATCAAATGGGGATGATTAAACCTCAGTGAACTGAGAAATAATGAATACTTAGATGAGTAATGGGGCTAAACACTGATTAAAACTAAGCACCTGTTTAGAAGGAAAACCAATCATCTTAAAGTACCAACAAAAAAAGGTTGAAGTCAGAGCAGTGACAAATATTGCTGTGACAGAAAGCCCCTACAGTACTCTGGTTGAATAGAGATAACAGAGATAAATAACTTAAAAGTCATGAATTCAAGGGATGTGTATATTTGATTTTCTCTCTCCTTCAGTACAGGTCAAAAGGACTGGAGCTTGTAATCATGTTGGTGGAAATGAAAAGACCAGAGGAGAGCTGGGGAAAAGGAGAAATGTTCTGTGTCTAATTTACCGTGTGATGAGGGAACACATAGTGATGAGCCACATAGTCATCTTTCACTGTTTTGCTGCTCTGTATAGCTGCAGTGCCAATACTAGGTCTGTCATCCGTTAACTCTTGGTGTGTATAAATGTACAATTGCCCCTTCCTGGCAGCAATGATCAGGTATCTGAAAATCTCCTAATTTCTAAAAAGACTACTCCAGGCACATCCCACCTCTGTTGATCACTTTGACTGGCTTTATGGCCCCCACTGTAAGCACAGATCCGTAATTTTCTATTCAGTTTGGGGGAACAACAGCCTTTGGGAATCTGCTTTTCCAGTTTGTCATGTGTGTGTTTTCTGGCCTTCTCCCTCATCAAACCCAATAGGTTTCTTTTTCTCCTGGCCTTGTGAGGCAAAGGATGAGAGTGTGTGTGCATGTAGATGTGTCTCTATGAAATGAAGGTTGGCACTGCACCTTTTCCTGAGGGAGGTACAGATGCTGCAGCCTACTCACTCTCTCTTCTCTTGGACTCCTACACTCAGCAGCTAGAAATACCCCAGAGACTGCACTAACCTACGCTGGCTGGGAATGGTGCCAAAGTGGCTGTTGGCTGAGAGTTGCTGAAATCTGCTTCAGCGTGGCCTTTCATACCCTCTGTTCGACCCTCCTAAACCCTGGGGGATTAGTACCCCTCTAAGCCTCATTATACCATCCATCAAAGAGTCCCCACATGAGGGTAAATCTCAGCTGGCCAAGGAGAGCTGGAGGTTGGGCAGCACAAAGACCTTCATTCACTCTCCAGCAGAGGCTCTTAATTTTTAGGCTTGCTAACTGCTTATATACAGTGTGAAATGCTCAAAGTGACTACTTCCTGGGATAAGGAATTAAAACAAACAAGTAAACAGAGAAGCAATGTTAGCATGTTTCTGCCCCACTATTAAAAACAGTTTGATGACCTGAAAAGGATACGCAGACTGATTTTGGCAGTGATCACTCATCTAATCTACTCTGCACATACATGCATCTGCCTTCTTACTTACAGCATTAGCTGTCACCATGGGACTCTGCCTTTATTTTCTTCAACAGATTTTTAGTGGGTTCTCTAGAACTCAAAATAAACAATCTCTCCTGGGGAATATATTTGTCTCCTCAACCCCCATGTACAGGTTGCAACATGATTCCTGCTGGCTGTTTGGAGATTTATATTCCAGAGCTCTGTACAGGCTTGCCAAGTGGCAGGATGGGATTGGAAGCCAACAGATGAATTATAGAAGTTGCTGGGTGTTTGCAGGAAAAGGAGCACTGCCTTCCATAGAAACAGAGGCTGATCTTGATTATCCTTTTGCATTTGATACAGAAATTGTCCTTGTGGACTACAAGACCTTCTACAGTGGGATTCCCCATTGGCCAGGCATCTCCAGCTCTGCTGCAAAATATGCTGAACTATAAACGGATCTCAATTACTTTGTGCATATGTATCTCAACATGGAAACTCATTCCTTTTTGCATGAACCTTCAGATCTCTCAGAATCAAAACCTTTGTGCCTGCAGAATTTGATCTTTAGGACACAGGCTATAAGCTCTATCTGAGTCCATTTGATGGACTTAGGGGATTTTATTTTTTAATTATTCCTCTTGGAGGGTTGTCTTACATGAAAAACTCTGAACCACAGAATGACAAAAATAGTCTAGGCTGAAAGAGACCTCTAGAGATCACCTAGCCCAACCTGTTGTTTAAAGCAGACTTTAGATTAGATTATCAGGGCCTTGCCAAGCCAAGGCTTGAATATCTCCATTGAGGAAAATTATTCTTCTGCTTTTCTGGGCAACTGGTTCCAATGTTTAATTGTTTTCACAGTTAAGCATATGGTTTATATCCAGGTGGAATTTCTCTTAAATCCAGTTGTGCCCGTTGCTTTCTGTCTTCTCATTGTTCATCTTTGTGAAGGAAGTACCCTCTTTACAGCTACCATTAAGTATTGGAAGATTACGATTACATTTCCACTAACTTCCTCTTCTCAAGGCTGAACAAACCCAGTTCCTTCAGCCTTTATTCATATCAAGTTCTCCAACCCTCTTGTCATGCTGAGATTGTCTCACACTTTTTAGCAGCTCCAAGTCTGATCTTGGCACTTACTGGTCATGTTGAGTCAGGCACAAAACACAACCGTGCAAAAAATGACCTGTCTCCTGCTTTATATAGCCCAAGGCAGCTTTGCAACTTTGGTGTAAGAACATCTTGGGCTGTAGAGGTGACTGTGAGTCCTGCACCCAGTGTCTGAGGCTGCCAGGCTGACACAGCTCAGCTCTGCTAAGCACACACACAGACACACATGCACACACAAAGTCCCTTCCTTGGAAAGCACGTTTAACTGATCTCTTTAGAATGCTTAGGCCATATGGTTCTGATTATTTATAAAGATAAAAGTGTGTATTTTTCTCTGTCTAAAAATAACCAGACTTAGGAAAGGAAGATGCCTTTGTGTAAATTATTTAAAAATAGAAAGGTGCTAATCCCTGGAGAAAAACCTCACTATTGTTGGACGCAGTTGCAGGAAGCCCCTGAGAGGACAGGACAAGGGGCCTGTCTGCTCAACCATGCTTCAACAACGTCCTTTTACACCCTCAGTGGGACCACCCCAACTGCTCCCTCTTGACCTAGTGCACATTCCTGCAGAACAGCTGACAGAAGGCAGCTGCAGGGCAAATATTACTCATGGCATTCTCTGTGGTGGCTTCTTTCCTCTCCCTATGTGCTGAGATTTTAACAACATCCCTCTCACAGAATGGGGCTCCAATGAGGCTGGAAGGCTGAAGGCCGACCATCAAAACTGCTCAAACACATTTAATTCATGGCTTTGGGGTGTAGGCTGCCATGGTGGAGGTTGCTCTAAGCTGCCCAGCAGTCTTGGGCAAGATGAACAATGTGGATATACGTGATGAGGAAATTCAGATTTAACATGGGTGTGTCCATCTAAGGTCTACACTGGGTTGAATGAGGGGCTCCCTGGTATGGTTGAAGAACATGAAGCATCCCTCTCTTTTGCTCCTCCTTCTCTGTTTTCAGGTTGGTGTCATAAGCAGGGCAAAGAATGGCCCGTGGCTCCTTGCAGCCACCATGTGTCTCCTCCATCTCTGCCACCCTTGGCTGGCTGTGCTGCACCTTGGCACAAGCACAGAAGGTAGCCAGGCCATGGGTGCCTTTTCACTGGTGATGTTTGGCAGTTTGCTGTCCTAGAAACTTTATCCTCCCACTGTACCTATCCTGACAAATATTCTGTGAGGTTAAACACACTAACGCTTAGCAAGGTCTCAGATACAAGTGTGAGCATGATGTAAAATGTGAGAGCAGTTCATTCTGGTTCAAATATACAAACAATTAAATTTTGCATTCCTTCTCAGTTATGACGCCTTTCCTTGTGACTTTCTCTGTCTTTTTGCTGATGCTGAGCAAGAAACCCTGCTTGTAAGATTTATAGTTACATAGAGTTCTCTCTAACAAGAACTTTCTATGGCACAATTCATAACCTTCCTTCACCCCCTTTCATCCCTAATCTCATGCTGTAGGAAAGTGTTTCTTCAGTGTGAAATTGTGAGGGGACCAGCTATTTCTGTCTCCCTGACATTTCTCATTACAATCTTCTTCATTCCCCTAAGTGGTTTGTTTCTCACTGTCAGCATTGCACAAGCTCTTTTATGACAGTGGAAGAGATCTGACATTTAGCTGAGCTTTGCATTGGTTATTAGGGTGTAACAGAGCTGTGAATGGTTTTTATTGATACTATTGTCATTTTCTGGAATTGCTCTGGGAATGCAAAAAAGCCACTATTCTGCATCCCAGTTTCTCTTCCATGGTGCACCCTGGCCTGGCATATCACTAAGTCATTCTAGCTCCCTCCAGTTTCACAGAAGATCCACACTTGTGTCCCATTTGGATCCTATAGGCTTTCAGCTGCAGTAGGCTGCAGCTATGGTAGCACCTCTCCATTTCATCCTCCCAACATTTCCATGAAGAAGGGAAAATACACTTTTCACTGAAGGGAAATTGCACCCATGCTGTACATGGGGACCTGGAACATAACTAAAGCCTCTAATTTGTCTTTGACTACATGCTGGAAGTCTGGAAGGTCAAGAGCTCAGCTCAAATTACCCCCTTGGAAGCAAGTGGTCTCACATCTGGATGACCTCTTCATCTTTAAAACTACCTCCTTCCAGCCCTCTGGGACATCTTTAGCTTCTGTTTCTCAATCAGTGCTTTCACAGCAGAGCTCAGGCTTGGAGCCTTGCTCTGGGCTGGACTACAGAGCTCTGAACTGGCACTGGGTCTGGGAGAGGACTGCCAAGGAGTTCCAAGGCCTCTCAGCAGTGTGGTGGATAACAGCCAACTCCAGACACATGGCATCTTCTTCCTGTGCTTTGGGAGCAGGGACAGGTGATTAGTCTTTCCCACCTTGCCTTCAAGTGGCCAGCAGTATGGAAGTGATCTCAGTCATGTCTCATGGGAGACCCCATTCCCTTATGCATTCCTTCAAAATTTCCTGGAATGAGGTCCAGTTGATGAGCTGAGATAATTTATCACATGCATAATAATAATTACTATGGAGCAGAGAGTTTTAGAGATAAAATTCTTGGACTTTGGTTTGATCTATGATAGAAGACACAAAAAACTCTTGAATCAGAATGCCCCACTCATTCAAAACAGGTTGATGAAGAAACTGTTTTATTTGTCACTGGTTTTTTTTTTCCTCTGAAGGACCCTGTGATCAATTACAGACAGGTAGTCAGGAAAAAAGATTTCTTCTCTGCTGAACAACAGATACATTCTGTTTTCGTGCTATTAGAAGAATTGGTGTTATTGTTTCAAATCCTCACAGGATATGCATTAATTAATAGCAAGAGTAAATGCCACAGATCCAGTGCTTATCCCTGACTCATTTCTCCAACATAAAGACTGCCAGTGGAATTTCTCCTTGAAGACTTTAAAAAGCCCCAGACAAACCAAGCCTTCAAAGCAACAGGTTGCAGAGATGTGTTGCATATTGTAAGGGAGAAGCATTACTTCTGTGTGGGTCAGAGGGTCCTTCTGTGGCTGAAAGAGTGTCTCAAACATAGTTAAAGATATTCTGTTGAGTTGGCCTCCTGGTTACCTTCTCCCATCACGAGCCATTCCTAACTGTCAGAAGTTATCCTTTTTGTTGTTGTTGCAATTGATTCCAAGGACTAAGAAGAGTAAGGAATTTTCCTTCAGGCAAAGAGAGGTAGCTGGAGATTTACACGTGTTTTCAGTGGAAGTACACTAAATCCGTATGTCTACATTTGGAATCATTCTTTGCTGGTTTTGGACATGAAAATAATGAAGTTGAGATTTCTGTTTTGCAAAAAAAAATAAAGTCTAATGGACAGAAATCAGCCCACAGAGCTAATTTTGGATTTTGTCCTACAGTTTTTTTGGATTTAAAGAACTTTGAAAGATAGGTTAATTCCAGACCAGAGAAGATAAAAGACCTGAAAAATTCTTATTCCACTTCCAACTAACGAGCAGAAAAGAAGACTGCCTTGTTTCAGGTTTGTTTCCAATACATTTCCCAAATTCTTGCTTGCTTTTATATTTTGATATTTTTTTCCTTGCTTGAATTTTTTCCTTGTAGAAATTTAAAGCTTATCACTAAGCTCAGAAATAGCATGGGGCCCTGCTCTCATCAGAGAAGCCAATTTTACTTAAAAACTTCTCTTTAAGTGTTAGTCAACTTCAGGGTCTGCAGGCTCAAAGAAAATATATGAATTTTTCAGAAATTGTACCAACACATCAGGTTAGAGCTGAATTTAAGTTCTGTGAAAGGAAGATTCAAACCAATAGAAATATTTCCATATTTAAACATTCCAAGGAAAACAATTTTATTTGGAGTTATTCCCTTGCTAGATTTATAAGCCAAACACTGCATCATTTTGCTAGAAAAGAGCCAGATTTTTTAGCTTCCAGTAAGTTTCACAGTCTATTTTCATTCTTTATGTGGAGTGAAATACAGTAAGTATGGAATGACAAAAATTGAAATGCAAATTAAGTTTTTAAAATTATTTGCTCTGAGCGATACAGAAATGCAAATGTACTGAAGAATATGATCTCAAGGTTGAACATTTCCCCTGCTTAATTTCAAATCAGAGAGGAATTTTTGTACTTTTGAATTGCATCTTATGGCTGATGTTTGCAGTGCTATCCGTGGTGCATAATACAAAAGGGTGTTAATTATTTAATGATGTGGACAGGCAGTCCATGGGAATGGGGAGAGTGGGAAATAAGAAAGATGAGTAGAAGGAAACAAAAAGAGCAATGCAATGTAAATAATGAACTTGTAAAACTCTGTCCTGAAAAAACCTTCTGGATTACCATAGCAACAAAAGCCAAGAGCATGGCATGGGCAGCATCCTCATTACCCTCAAAGACTGTGGCTGAAGAAGGGAAGTGAGTGTCTGGGATGTGCTTTGCAGAGGGTTTTTTTGGGATCCTTTGCCTAGAAGTTTGGAATCTGTTCCCTTAGCTGCAGATGTCTTCCAAAAGATGCATAAATGTCCCTTCTGGCACCCACTTTTTTCCTTTGGCAGAACCTGGACTTTTCACAAGCAGTGGCGGCTTCCCAGAAGAGTACTGTCTATGCCAGTCCTGAGGAATGATCTTCCACACCTAATCCAGGCTCGAAGCCAAAATAGACCTTCACAGCATGTTGTTTCTCTACTTAGACAATAAATACCATACCAGTGCCCTCTCTCAGACTCCAGACCATAGCCAAGACCAAAGTTTGGGAGACCAAACCAGAGAGAACCAAAGAAGGTGAGATTCCAGCAATTCTGTTAGATTTGTAGTGTCAGGAATTTATTTTAGGAGTTGAAACTGAATGTTATCTTTGTGTCTACATGAGTCTTGAAAGCCAACTCTGTAAATAACACTGTAAATCACTTTGGTAATGAAGAAATTTCCATTTAAACAATCCTTTAAGTTTGTGAGCTTCCAATGAAATTGCCAGGGACTGGGCTTTTGTCTTTGGTGGAAGCACATCTGGATCTATATTGCTTCAAAGCATTTTTTTTCTACATGTTAGAGCTTGGGAGAATAAAATAATTCATATACGAAGTAGAAATAAATTATAAGTGAAGGGGACTTAAAATTCACCATACATAAGAAAAGATGGATCATTATAACTTATTATGAAGTTCCCTTACTACCAAGCTTCAAGGTTCAATGCCATAACATAATAAAGCCAGTGAAGCTCAGTGATTAAGCTCTGCTTCCTCAACCCCTTTAAATTCAGATGGGAAAAATGCAGGGAGGGGATATGATTTAAATGGTGATGGGAGGGAATGGTAATAATGCTGAGTCAAAGAGAGGTCATTCTGAAACACACTTTGGGGACAGCAGGTGTGGTAATAAATTAACTGTATATACTTGGAGGCAGGGCAAGAAAGACACAGAGAAATTCCAACAAAGAGTAACTTGCACGTGGCAGAGCCTGCCAAGCAATAACCTGCTGATTTTAGGGTCCATTCTTGGAGAAGCTCCATGCACAAAACACTCACAGACAACTGAACAAACAGTGTTCTTACCCAGCAGCCCCTTTCCCACACTGGTGCTTTTCCAGCATGGTGCATTGATTTATCAGTGAATGATGTGGTGCACTCTGGCTGGTGGAAGGCATTAGGACACAAGGTGCTCTTGGAGGAGTTTTGCATCCATCTCTCCTGCCATACCTACACTAAAATAACCACAGTGCCACCTAACCTATTTAGTGGCTGTGGATCTGACATCCTACAACAGAAAGTTGTACTTGGGGAACTGCAGCAGTCTGATCCAGCTAATCCAGGCAGCAGGGGATTTAATCCCTTCACAGTCCTTCACAGTTAATCCGGGCAGCAGGGGATTTACTCTCTTTTTTTTTTTTCTCATATCGTGGAGGGTAACTCAAGGAAGGAATAAAGGTTTTGAAGTACGGTAAAATTCATGTTGTCCTCCTGTGTGTCCTCAGCCTGAGAATGAACAGCACAAAAACCTGGCAGTGCAGCTACTTTAAAAGACCTCAGAATTCAGAACCCTGATGTCTTCACCCTCAGAGTCAACGATTCACACAAATAGGCTCATTACTCCTCATTTCATCTTTCTCCAATGTTTTATAAACCAAGCATTGAAAATCAATGTAGAAATTTTGAAAATTGTGTCCAGAACCCTCTAATCAGGAAAACCCCAATCCAGCATCAATAATTGCTGAACAGACAGTTTTATGGTTACATCTTGAAGGATTTGGAACAACAACAAAAAAAGATTTTACTTGTAGCAGTTGCTGCAGTTGAATGTGAATCACCCCAGACTATGAAGTTTTGTTGACATTTGTGGACCCTGAAATTACCTGACCTAGATTCTGCATCTCCCTTTGCTCATTTCAGAAGTCCAGATTTAAGAAGCAGATCTCTGCTTGTGAAACTTCAATGATCATCAATTTACACAAAGAATGGGACACTCAACAGAGAGCTTTCAACATTGCATTTTTGGTAGGAACTTTTTCTGTGCAATCCCTCTTTTTATCCTGCATCCATGTGCTGAAAGTATATGAAGTTCTATGTATTCAAGGGTGGTAAGGTTGAAACTTAAATGGAAATCAGACTGCATTTCCATCTCTCCTCCCCCAGTATACTTTGTTTAGAGAGATGTCATGGTGCACTCAAATATAGCCTTCTACTTGTTAACACTTACAAAAAACATTTCAGCTCAATTGAGGAAAAGTGGGCAATTTGCCTGTCTAGATTTCTGAAAATAAAGAATTTTATAGTGAAACAAACTCAGATAACCTTCCGAAAAAGCTACATTTTGCTTTAGGCCTGAAAGATCAGTAGTTTGTTTCAATTTTGTTTGTGAGAAACTGACTATTAAACATATTTTTCTAGGCTTTCTCAGCTGGAGGATGTAAGATCTCTTTAGTTAATGGATTTTACGTGGGAATTAATGGGAGAAAGGCTGGCGGTCTGGCTTTCTAGGGACAAGTTTAATTCACTATCAAGCATAATAGAGAAATCAATGGTCATGATATGCATTAGAAAATCCTGTCTGAAGAGTCTTTGCCTATCAGGCATAGAAAAATTATGTTCTTGAGGAATAGCTGATCATCTTCATATATGTCAGGAGCAGACATTACTTCCTTGACATCCAGATACACACAACAGCCCAGCACATTCTGTCTCAGAAATGTAGCTTGTATCACAGGAGCATGGGGTAGAAAAACAGCTTGGAAAAGGAGAGAAAAGGAAATGACATCTGCCTGTGGTTATGTAGAGAAATGGGAAAGAAAATAAGCTCTGTGCAACTCAAAATGGACAACTCAGAAAGTAGCCAGGATTGGCCAAAAGAGGTGAAGAGTCCTAGTAAAATTAGGCAGGTCTCCTGAAAAAAGAAGAGTAGACTAGTGCAGCAACTGTCCAGGAGAAAGTGAGGAAGTTTTAACTACAGATGTGATCCTGAGGTATGGAGGGGCAGTCCCCTGGTCCCCTGGCAGTCACCTGCCCTGTAACTGGTGACATCATAAAAAGCTTCATTACACAGAACCTGGGAGACATTGCAAATGGTACAGACATCCCTCTTCATTGTAAAGAGGAAAGCTTCTGGGGAAGAGTGGGGGATCCTTTTGGCTCTGTAAATTTGGAAGGGAAAGGAAAAAGAGAAGACACTCTTCATCTCAGCTCATGTAACCATTATGTGTTCATATATGATTCCTGGAATACACCTTTGAAATACTAAAGTGTGAGATGTTTAGCAGCTACAGCTTCTGCCTGCCTTTCGATGGACAACACAACTGTCTTCTCCTTCAACCTCTGTTTGCAATGTGGGAACACAAGTGGCAAAGCTTAATGAGCTCTGTAAATTCATTATCTGAATACTCCTGAAGGTTCATAAAATCATGGTCTTCCAAATTCAGAACAAGAAAACTGAGTTATTTCCGTTGGTTGGTTGATTTTTAAAAGGCATCCTGTAGGAAAAGACACCTATGAAAGAAACATTTCCCTAAATGGAAAGAACAGGAAAGAAGTGGAGTTAAAAACCACAAATGAAAGATACAAATTTTAAAATATAAGTGATTGATAGGAAAAGCTAAAGAGGTAATAGAATAGCAACAATTGCCAGGACTACAAAAAATAACAACAAGTATTTTAGGGGATAAAAGAAAAGCTAAGGTCAAGTATAAGTTATTGACTGGATTCAGATGTAAAATCATGCAGTAAATATATATAAAATCAAAAACTGTAAAGAAAAAATTATCTGCAGATATTTCTGTTTTATATTTTAAAGATACAAACCAAAAAAGTATAAGCCCAAGTGATGTTGTGGATTAAAAAAATTAATATCCATATCAAAAGAAGATATGAAGCAGAATTTGATACCAGATTTCTTCAAATAAAAAAAATCAAGAAAATAGTTTACATTCGACATCAAGAAGAGCTAAGAATTACCCAGGTCTGCTGTGGTTAGTTGATAATTCATCCCGGTAAATAAGGCAGTGCTGTATCTTCAGGCAATTTTTTTTTTGATTCCTGTGTAAGAAAGAAAAGGGAGAAACCAGAGACCATCAGTCAGTCTGATGTTTCTTACAGGCCAGACACTGAGGCAGTAAGTTCAGGACTCTGTCAATGAAGTGTTAGACCTTAAAAAGGTAATTGATGCCAGGCAAAATGGTTTTAATGGTATGTACATCTTGTTAAACAAGCCTGTTATCTCTTTTTGATAAGATTATAGGTTTGGATGATTAAGACAGCTGTGCTGAGGAGGTACCTTTGGATTTCTCCAAGGCGCTTCACTTAATATTGCCTGACACACTGATTAAAATCTTGCATTAAAGGGAATCAACAGGGCAAAAATGGATGGATGAAAAACTGTCTCACTGACATGGAGCTATGAACATAGCTGGTGCTGGATGAGGCCATTAGTAGAGGACTTGTCTGGTCACCAGCTCTTGGTCAGATAACATATGATGCTTTCATCTCTGATATAGCAGGTGATATATATTTGGTTTTTAATATGTTATGAGAGAAATTATTAGAATGGTGGGGTTTTTTTAGTTTTCATCCAGAAAACTAAGGCTCATAATGCATAATCAAGGTGCAAGGACAGGAAAGAAAGAAAACAAATGTCTCTGTGGGATATATATATATATATATATACATTTGTAGGAGACTCATCCTTTCTTTGGACACAGAACTAGATTGTTCATGAACTCAATATTTCATCCAGCTGAGCTGATATCTTTCCAAACAGATATGGAAATAAAGGAAGTCCAGAAGAGGCCCAGGCCCAAACACTAATTGAGAACTGTGAAATAAACCTTTCTTTAGAAGATTTAAAGAACACAATCTATTCAGATTGTTTATGAAAATGAGGGATTTGGTCCTATCTGTATCCCTGCAGATTGAACCAACATCATGCACTAATAGCATGTTAGGTAAAACTGAACCCTACCTGAAAAAAAGATGAATCAAGATGCCTCTCAGGGTCTCTCCCAGCCTTGTATTCTCTTGTGTTGTGATAGGATGCGTTTTAAGTTAGAAAAAAAAATGGCAGTTTCCTAATTGTGAGATAAGTTAGATATTTGAGCAGCTATCAGTAAAGATGCTGAATCTCCCTCACTTGAAGTCCTTACAAGGAGATTTGTTATCCTTATTAAACACAAGCTTAGTCCAGATTTTGGGGAAGATTGCAGTGCCCTGTGCCACCCTGCAAGATCCATCTGTTAATCCACAGAATGGGAGTATTTCTGTCTACATATCTTTGCACCACCATGCATCTTCTCTGATTCTTTAAGCAGTACCTGAGCATCTCACTGTCTTCTATATTTTTAATATTTGTGTATGTGAATATAATGTAATGTAATATAAGTTATGTTATGTTATGTTATGTTNTTATGTTATGTTATGTTATGTTATATATACACATATATGTGCACACACATATGCATATAAAGTGACACTCCTGAGGTTAAATTTCTTCATGGTACTTCTTTAATATACAGCACTAGCTTTACAAAACTACTTCTGAATCTGTACATCTGGACTTTTCTGGGGCTGAGTTACTTTAAAAAGCTTGAGGGGTAGAAAAAAGATTTCTGCTGTATCTTCAGGCTGCAGTCTAAGTCTCCTGAAGTCTCTTGGGACACATCTTGACTGCTTTGTCACTCTTTGTGTCTGGCTTAGGTCTTCTCATAGGGAAGTACCTCAGTTTTCTTCCAAAAAACCTTGTATCAGGGAAATCTCACTACAGCTGGATGATATGAAGCATTTTGGACCTTTACTGAGAGAAATTATGTTGGAATTGAGTTCCCTCATTTAAGTGAGAGGTGAAGAGATTGGTGTTTGGGTGCAGACCCGGGGCTCAGTGCTCTGCCTTACTCCAGCCTCTGCATGAGCTGCAGGGAAGCACCCAGAGGTCCTGGTTACCCCTTTCTTGCACCCATTTCTGCAACAACAGCTTATCTCTGATGCATGAAGAAATTCCAGTCATCCTGGGTAAATTTCCAAGACACAAATTGTCTTAGAAGAAAACTGACATACCTTTGCTTCTGAGCTGTCGTGTAATTATTATAATGCAATCTTTTCTCATATTTTACTGCATTATTTCATGTTTATAAAGAAGGTTGAAAGTAAAGCACACACTTTTATTACTTTGCAGAACCCAGTGATTAACAGTATTCCTACAGTCTAGGTTTTCCAACAAATAATTATCTGGTTTTGGACCGTTTGCAAGTAACATATTCCTAAATTATCATGAATTTTCCATGAAAGAATTTTCCCTTCTTGTGCCTTATTTTTTCAAGTGATATCTCAAGCAGTATCATTCTGTAATAATTTAGCAATATGGCAGGGCTAGACTGTAACACTAAGAAAAACATACGGAAATTTTGGAAAATGTCAGAAATAGTGATGTGGAGAATACAATAATCAAAGTTCACTCTCTCTGAAGTCACTATCTTTCAAGACTTACTCACAGCAGCTCCTGAAACTGAAAATTACTGGAGGTACCAACAATGATTTAGGGGACCAGAAGGTTAGGAGGGACAATTTTCTTTTCAATGAAGCTCCACCTTGGCTCTTCTGGCTCAGGGAGAAAACCTAGGACTATTGCATTGTTATCATTATTAGTAGTACTTTACCTTTTTTGACTTTGCATTAACATTTTTTTTCCCTTACCAAACAGGGCTTCTCAGTTGGTATAGTTCTTGTTTTTAAAAAGAATGTGTACTGTCAAATCAGTGTGCATACTTATTTTGTTTTCTAAATTCATTACTGGGTCTTTAAAAGCACCTTCTGATTTATTACTCCTAAAGTAATTATTAGAAATATTAAGGTTCATGGTATCTTGTCTCCTGCTGATAATGTTTCTATTGTGAGCATTTTAGAGACAAGCTGATGGCTTTTAGTCTACTCTATACTACAAAACTTAATTCCCCCTCATTTCAGCGGGAGCAGAGTAGCATGTGCTGATTCCTACTGATTTCAGTGGGATGTTAGAAGGTGTCTAAATAGGAATTAGAAACCTAAATACTTTGTTGTAGCAGGGATTTAGGGAGTAATAAGATGGATTTCTGTAATAAGCTAGGAGCTCATCAGCAGGAAATAACTAAGGAGAAGAAAGACATGTAATAGTCAGATAAAAGCTGAACATGAGCCATAGAAATGGTGCAGGTGTGAAGAAGGCAAAGGCACCCCTGGAGTGTCTCAAGGGAAGAATCTCCAGCAGGAATATGTTAAGTTGTGCTGCAATACTGCAGCATTCTCCTCACCCCTTTGAAAGAAAGATGAGTTTATAGTGCAGCAGTCACAGAGAGTGGTCATGGTGGTGACTTGGGAAAGGAGAGTTCAACACCTGGAGGGAGTCTGACTGACCGACCTGGAAGCTTTGGAAGCTTGTCTCATCTTGCAGAAGAGGTGTGGCTGTCAGCTGCAGACACACCAGCAGCTGAACACCAGGGAAAGATCAGAATCAGTCGACTTGAGGAATACAGCTATAAGAAAAATTTGGTACTAACTGCTTACAGATAGATGTCTGAAAGTTAGAAAAGTGTTCCCAAATGTTGCAGCAATTGTTGAGATTCTGGAAGAACCTCCAGTAGCAGTAATAAGGACAAAAATGTTTGNTTTGTGGTGGTATCTTTTTTTTCATTTTTTTTTGTTTGTTTGTTTTGTAACATGATCAGCTTATAGATGGAACTTGATGATATATGACAGCCAGGGATGAGACTTGTCCCAGGAGATCCTTCTAGTATCCTATTCCTAGGGATTGTTAAGGATTGTTTAAACACAGGATTGTCCTCTGTCTCAAGCAGGCAAGGGTTTCCAGTGGAGACTAATTCCTGTCAACATTTTGTGCGTGACAAGAAAAGCTTGGGTCACAACAAAGCCTGCCACTGTCTCCAGTGTGGGCAGTCCAGGGAGCTCTCCCATTTTTCTGGGGTAAAGAGCCACCCCTGAGGATGACTGAGGAAAGCTCAGGAGTGTAAATAATGGTCTGTGCCATTTTTTAAAGTCTCAACAAAGATGCTGCTGCAAGAAGTAGGACAAAAGAACAAAGAACAAGTATGAAGCAAGTTCTTTTGCAAGAGATGGGAAAAAAAAGACCTCTGTCCTGCATGTGCCCTTGGGACTATTTATCTTGTGAAAATCTGGTGTTTTCTCTCATTATTTATTACTGCTTTCTCCTGAAATAAGCAGTACTGGATCTGGAGCCCAAGGTGAAATAAAACTTTTGGTGAATTGAAACAGTCTAATGGCCATCATTCTGACCTGCTGGCTTTTGTTCTGTCACTCTGAGAACATGTCACAGAGTGGCCAAGTTGACCCTGGCTCCCAAGCTAGCTTGCTCAGCTTGAGAGACCTGAGTGTGCCCAGAGGGTGTCTGCTTATATCTTACCAAGCTGAATATAGCTTGTGAAATCTCATCATTTCCACTGAGCCTTACAGTGCTTAGACTTGAACAACTTCAGTGCCTATCAAATGAGGCTTTAGCCAGATTTATGATGATCTTGAGAGATGGACAATACTGGAGCAGCACTGAATGAACAACATTCTCAATTTGAACATCTTCCACTTCGCAGAGCGCTGGTCTGCCATGATCTCTTAGTTGGAGAGAGGGATACTGAGGCACAGTGCCCCTCCTCCTTACAAGAGCCTCCTTTAATTAGAAATAAAGCACCTCTATGAAGATATTGTGCTGCTTGTTTACTTGAACATATACCCATGAATGACCTTTCAGTCATTCTTCTCATTCTAAGTAGCAGCTCAGGCTGTTCAGCTTCCAGAAGCTGAAATTTGCTTTTAGAAATAATAGCAAACTAAATTCTGTGGTATTTATTGCTGGGAAGATATTTACAGAAGGTGTTTATGGTTGATCATATGATCCAAGTATCCACAAGCAGCAATGTGCCTGGCCACTTGAACTATATTTAGAGAAAATGAAAATCCTATTTTAGTCTAGCATTATTTTTCAAGTCACACCCAAGGGGTCCTTAGGCAAAATGGGCTTGTTGTGCAGGAGTCTGTACATATGTAATGTGGGAGTCAGGAGTCTGCCTCAAAGGCTCCCATGATCAAAGCTATAAAACTGTGAAAGTGGGACAGAGAGGCTGGTAATTAGCTTATTTTGAGAGCAGTGCTTAGGTGTCGTAGAAATTCCCTGCCGTCTGTACAGATCCTAGGAAATGAGTCCTGATCCAACTCACTTATCACACCCCTCAGTTTCTGATGCCAAACTAGCTTCTGTAGATGAAATCAGGCATCTACTGCACCTGAACGTGACTCTGAATGGGGCTGTAATTGGAGAGAAATGAAACAAGATTCATCTCACCCTGCATTACACACCTACAGAGTAAAGTCCTGCCCCACTTACTCAGGGAAGAGACACAGCATCTTTAAGGTGTATCCTGACAAGGTAGATGCCTAAAGCAGACCAGACAAAACTCTCCCTGAAAGTGCCAATTTCTCTCTGTTCCCTCTGAAGAGTGTCTAGTTGACACCCATGTGTCAACACACCCTGGTTTTGGCTGGAATAGAGTTAATATTCTTAGTAGCTGGTACGGTGCTTTATTTTTAATTTAGTACAATAATAACTGCTATCACACTCCAGCTGGGGCTGATCAGGGCTTACCCTGAGTCAAGAACTTTTTGGTGTCGTGTGTTCTGCTCTGAGCAGGTGCACAGGAGTCATGAGGGAGCATGGGCAGGAAAGGTGCCCTGAACTGGCCAAAGGGATCTTCCACACAACAGAATATTTTACTTAATATATGAACAGTCCCAAAAACCTGCTAAAGCAAGAACTGTGTTCTTACAATGGAGAAAACAACCACTGGATGACTGGAAACATAATCTGTGCCCTGTGCACCAGGTGAAACACTATACTGGACCTCGAAAAGAAAATTTTAGGGAGCTATGGCATCCCAGAAATAATTGACTCAGACAATGGTATTCATTTCTGAAACAATCTCATAGACACATGGCACTGAGGGGGTATCACATCCCACTTCATGCCCCAGCCTCTGGGAAGACTGAATGATGCAAAAGATTGTTAAAGACTACACTGAGAGCAGTGGGACATGGGACCTTCAAACATTAGAGATACACATTCAGCAAAATCCACCTGGCTGGCCAACACTAGAGGATCTGCCAATCAGGCTGTCTCTGCCCAATCAAAACTTTTATGTTCTGTAGAAGATGATATAGTTTCTGTAGTGCCCATCAAAAATTTTCTGGGGTTAAACCACAACCTTTTCTTCAGGTGAGCTGTGTACTGTCTCAGCGCTGTATTCAGATTCAGTTTGTTCTCTGATGGCAGACTCATTTTGCCTTAATTCCTTATAACTGACAGATTTTTGTTACAAGGTGATCATCCATTGTGAGCAGATAAATAGAGCTCTAAAATGGGCTAGAGCTTCTGTGCATGCTAATGAAATCACAAAAATAAGACACTGAGAAACAGGCTAGAAAAACAGAACAAAAGGTAACACAATATATGTCAGAAAAATGCTAGCTGCTCTATATAGTGTATGGAAAATAGCTTGAGCACATTCATTACCATGATGGAGAATATATAATTTGTCATTTTGATATTATCAGCAAATAAAACAATACATAATTGCAGTTAAAGACCAAAGAGATAAGCGAAGCCCTTTTTAGCTCTTAGAGGCTTTGCTGTAACTGCAGTGGGCATATTGCATTAAGTCCTAACTACTGGGAATTAGAATGCATTCAGGAGAGCAATAAAAATGATTAGGGGGCTGAAATTACTGACCTGGGAGGAGAAGATGAGGTACATTATAGCACACCCTTGGAAAGATGAAATGATGAGTTAATTGTCCCACAAAAGGCTCCAAATGTGATTTTCCACACCACACAGAATTTCAAAGGGCCACAGTGTAGTTGAATATCAATTCTGATATGTTAGTTAGCAATGTAAAATTCCAATTAAACCAGAAACATAAGCTATATACCTTGATGAATCTTCAGGCCCCCAAATGTTGTTTTTATAACCACAAGCCAAAAGGTTGGAAAAATCCCTTTGAATTTTTTTCTTCACAAATTTCTTTTCTGAGTACTTAGTGCCTTTCTCTTAGGACAGAAAGTCACATCAGGTTGGTGAACACAATGCCTTTAGAATCCTTATACAATACTGGCAAAATATTTCGTCTTTCTTCAAGGGCCCTTGGGCAAACTTCCTGTACATGTCAATAGAAATTCAGTGAATAGATTGAAGTGAAAATATTGTCCTGAGCAAAGAAATTTTTTCACAACTCTGAATTTGTCACTACTCTATTTTAGGTTTTAATTGCCACCTAGAGCATTTGGATGACATCAAAAGTCAAAGAATTCATCTGTAAATATTTCACCAATGCCAGTGGCAAGAGTCTCTAAAAATACACAGTAGAGGACAAAAGGCCCAAACTGAACATCAAAATTATGTCTGAAAATGTTGACAATCCAGTGAATTAATTTACTGATTGATGGCATTGTCCCGAGCTTTTCCCAGCTGGAATCAAACTGGAGGTATTGTCCCAGTGCACGCTCCCCCACGGGTGGTAGGAAGTGCACTGATAACCAGACTGCTCTTCTGGAGGGGGAGCAGAGTGGGGCCAAGAACTTGGAGCTGACTATGAACTCTTTGAAGCAGGAATTATTATTCACAAGAGCTTGCTGTTATAAATAAACTCAACCACATCAAAGCTGAGGAGTTATGTAAGCATCCAAACATTGTCTTTCCAGAAGCCACAGGATCTGGACTGGGCAGACCTGAGCCAAAGTTACAAATGCAAACTTAGGCTGCCCTTAATGATCACATCATCTTTAATGATGATGCAGGAAAAAGAAATAAATTAGGAGTGCTTCTACTGGCATGGTAAATTCCAACTTTAATGTAAATCAAATTCAGATGAACTGCTTTGCATGTACTTGTGTCACTGAGGAGTTTCACAGCATTTAAGCAAGTGAATTTGCCGAGTAAGCATATGGCTAAGTGCTCTCTGAAATAGAGATGTTTTCCTGGAACATGATTCAAATCAGAAAAAGAAAATATTAATACTGAAAACCAACACAGATAAAATAATCCAGTCTTCTCTCCACCAGATTCCATAAGAGGTCCTCAAATGGATCCTGCATTGCATATATACTTCTGGGGAGACCTGGAACACAATTTCCTTCTTGATTTATAGATCTGCTGTGACAGCACTCTGGCCTTGAGTTAGTTATGCCAGTGATTAATGCTGTCAGAGCACTAAAAAGCACCTTATTTCACCATTTATACATCACTCTGATTATTAAAAAAAGAAACTGTTGCAAAACCCCAATGCATCTTAGGGGCAAAAATGTAGGTTAAGAGGAATTGCTAGAACAGAGCCCATTTACTTACCTTTCCTTCCTTCCCTCCCTCCTACTTCCTCTCTGGTCACACCTTTTAAAATCATTTTTAGACCTGGATCTGTCCCTTTTGCCTTGGATCTAAATCATCCAATTTGCTTAGGCCATTATAGTAGTCATAGTTGATATCAAAGTGTAAGGCTAAGAGTCATAGCTTTAAATTGGAAAAGCACCCTAGGGGAAAAATTATATCAAAGAAAATTAATTAATGGAATAGGCTGAGCTCCCACTTACCAGCTACCAAACATTTGGCAGCTTTACTCTAAATGTGGTCTGCACTGGATTTTTTCTCCATGTCTACTGTGTGGAAAGAATGGCCTGCCAGGATTTTCCCAGGTATCTAAAATTCAATATTGTTGTACAACTTTGAAATGCCAAGTCAGTTCAAAGATCTAAAGCCACTCAAGGAGTGCTACAACATGCATGCTTAGGTACCCTCCCATTTTCACAGCCTGGCAGCCAGATATCTTTTCCCTGTGCCCACAGGTAAAAGAGAGGGAACCCTTAAGGAAGCAGGTGGAGGAATAATTCTCTATCAGATTATTCATTCATTCTCCAGGGGTAACAAACTTGCTGGTAGTATCAACAGATCAAGTCTCTTCTGCAGTGTCCAGCATCAAGCTACTGATAGTGGTCAAAAACCAGCCTGTCACTGAAGTCCAGCATCTTTACGGTGACACGTGCCATGCATGACCAACAAGCACAGTGAATAAAAACTCATTCCCACACAGGGGAAATAACAGAGTCTCCCCTGAGCTGGCTGCTCTGCACTGTGTGATCTGAATTGACCTACTCCTGTTCCCTCGTTGGAGGCATCAGCAGAGAACCTGCTCCTTTTCCCTTAGGAAGAGGACATGGTGACAGCCTGGCACCTGTGAGGTGGGTGGGGGTGTTGCTAGGATACCCTCTAAGGCTTCCGGACTGGGTGAAACAATGACCCAGTTCTATCAGCTATGTCTTTGTAGGTGATCTTCTGAAAGAGACTGGCCTAGACAGGTGTGCTGGGTACCAGAGGGCCACTGCCAGCATAAAGTCTGATTGAAGAGTGACCTTTACTGCTGTGCAGTAAAAATGGAGTGAGCTGAGAATGGCCAGGGTGACTTATGTGCTGGTGCTTTGGGAAAGCACAACAACCAATTTTGAAGATGACAGAGTGACTCAGATTCACAGATTGTCTCACCCTTCATATGTGCCCAGATACTCAAATAATTTTAAAACATCAGTATGGTTTTCCTAGATTAATATTTTTTATCTTTACATACAGAATAAATCTTTAAACTGAGTGTGATAAAATGTGACTGCATTTACAGAAATGTTATTTTATTTAATAGTATCTTCCAACTCTGTTCTTTTCCTGCCCTGCTCTTTCTTTTTACTTCAGCTTCTCACTGGATTTCTCCTTTGATTTTTTTCCTGTTCCTCTTTAATTCTTTCCTAAAGTAAAAATTCAACACAAAAGGTCCAAGTTCTAATCCAGTGCTTAAAATCACCAAGCTGACAAGAAGATGTTGTGTGAATACATTTGAAATATAAAGAAGGAAAAGAGACTGTGTAGCCCCCACCATCAACGGGAAGAACAAAAAAACTGGGAGAAGACTGCAGAGAAGACTGAAAATAATTGTCATCTTTGCTTCACTCTTCTCCCCCCCAAATATTACTTATACCTAGATACATGACAAAATTAATTTTAACAAAGAGATTGAAATGCAAATGAGGTCAGGGAGGGAACCAGAAGTCAGTGATTATTTATATAAAATAGATGCTGTCAGCTCAGCAGGACCTGATAAAATTGAGCGGATTTAAGGAATATCCAAGACAGCCCTGAGTTATCCGTGATTATCTTTGAGAACTCAACAAGGCCACTGTGGTCCCAGAGGACTTAAGGAAAGCACACACCGGATCAGGGATTTCAAGATCAGCTACTTTAACATTGTTACCTAGGTAGACACAAGAAAAGATTACTAAATAATCAGTTTCTTCAGGTTTGTAGGATAATAAAATATTCCTAAAGGTGCTTCCTTCCACTTAAGGCTGAGTCATGAAAAGCAACGAGTGCAGCCATGTCAATAGCAAATTGGGCCAAACTAATTTAATTTTGTTTTTTTGAAAGAGAACTGGAAAATAATGTGGACACAAAAGATGAGGTCTGTTTAGTAAATAATAGATCCAGATTCACTGATGCTATTGATGATCTCCCAGTTGACCCTAGCATGTACACTAGGAGAATAGAGTTGGGTGCCCGAGAACCAAAGTTCACTGACAGAGGAGTTCAGCAGGACAAGTGGTGGGTTGTATCAGTCATTTCTCTTTCCTTTCCACCTTGAATAAGAGGGTCCCAGGTTATAGAGTGGGGTCTAAATGAAGGCAGTGGATGTAAATATGTTTTGAGGATCTGCAGAGAAAGAGGAGATTTTTACAGTGACAGAGGGAGGTTCAGAGGAGCCAAGTCTGCTCGGCTGAGCTGGACGTTATTTTGTGAGTGATTTTGATGATGAAGAATTAACATGCTCAGGACAGCTGAAGAGACCCCTGGATAGAATTGGGATGTGAAGTCTTCATAGGAGATCAGTTGTGAAACTAGATTTGAATTGGCGAGAGTGTCTGCAAATGGTCAGATAAAATTCCATGAAAATCAGGAGCCAAGTGCTATATGTTGGAAAGATGGACAAAAACAAGGTGGTTAACGTTTGTTTTGGTAACACTGCCAAAAAGAGAATGGTGAATACTGGGGATCACAAACAGAAATTACGTTGTAAAGGAGCATTGTTGCAAACATTTTCTTCTGTGAGATATTGTACAAGGTTTTGGATGTAAGACCAGAGAAGTTTAACTTTAAAAATACCAGAATAATTTAAAAATAAATATATAGGCAAAAGGAAAACAATAGAAATGAAACAGAAAAAAATTTGAAGAGGCTGTCAAAAGAGTATTAATCTAGAGAAGAACAGATTAAATCATATTTAGTCTGAAAAACGGTGTGATGAGGCCAATGAGAATGTCATCATTTGTACTTGTAAGATAGGAAAATATCAGTTCACATTAATCAATCTAATCATCAAGGAAAATGTAAATTATACATTAGGAAAATATTTTAAAATATGAAAGATGCATAGCACAAACAGTATGCAGACTTCGTGGGATCTTCTTCACTGAATTTTTAAGAGGATTAGGACACAAATTTTCACAGATGATGTAAGTATAAATACTTTTCTTTAGGACAAAAAGATCCTTCTGGTCTTCTACTTCCATGAATGCCTGATCAAGTGATGAAATTAATTCACCCATCCATGCTGTCTGCATACATTGTCAGGATGTACTGATGTCCCCTGAAAAGGGATGGAATGACTGTGGTGCAACACTAAGGAAGGAACTGACTCTGGCCCATAGGGATAAAAACTGCAGAGCCCCATTTCTTGAGATTTTTTTGGATATGGTTTGCATAATGCAGCTTCATCTGTCTCTGTAAACACCTTAGTGTAGCTGTTGGGTTGGGATTAAAACAAGTGGTTCTGGAAGAAGTTAAATTAGAAGTTTAAGAGAACAGCAAAATCTTACAAATCCAAGCAATAATTTGCATAAACCTTGTTAGAACGAAAGGAATGGGATAGTGCAGTACAGAGGATTAAAACAGTCAGCTTGTAACGATGAGCTGGCAATTGGGAAGGATCCAAAGGAGCCACATGTGATGTCAGTGTTTCTCCATGATAGTCATCAAGAAGTTAGCAATCTTTGTCTAATGATATAAAGTGCACCCACTCTCCTCAGAGATGCAGCGTGCCCCTGTACACAGCATTGCCCTGCACCCACACGTAACCTGTGGGTCCTTGCTCTTCTGCACATCTTGACTGTCTAGAGCTTATTTTACAGGAAGTCCAAAGTAACATTAGAAAATAAATTTCAAATATGTGTCTATGCTGAAACCAAACCAAAAATTTGGTAGTAATTTCTTGAGTTCAGTAATACAGGCAAAACATCTTCAGTGGTCACACTTTTATGAGAGACAAGAACCCATTCAAACACCATCATTCGCCTTTACTGATATCATCTTAAGATATAACTTTCTTAACTTTCATATCTCTTCATAATAAGTTATGAAGAGATATGAAAGTTTTAAGCAATTTGTCACATTACAGTCTAGATCACAAATTGGATCTTCTGACTCTGAGGTCTAGCTCTGGGTTTCAATTTTCATCTGTTGTGAAATGGAACACATCTAGATTATTATAATGACTTTCCATTCCAGCACAGCATCAATGAAAATCCTTCAGGACTGGGCAATATTGATCTAAACTTGTTAAAATGTTATTTCTATCTCATGAACTCGGAAGACACCCTTGTAAATCTTCTATTTTAAGGAAATTTTTGAAAGTAATTTTTAATCCACTCTCTTCCATTCTTGCATATTTTTCACTTTCTCTAACTAATGCAGGCAAAGTATGCAAGGCTTGACCTAGAAACAAATTTATACAAAACCAAGTTGTACACTCTTGCTTTAAACCTAAGGGGACAGTAGTCAAAGTCACATCACTTTTGTTACCATTATGCAGATTAATTAATTCATGTTCACAAAGCACTCTGAAAATTTTGGCTAGTGGTGCATAAGTCCTGTTAATATTGTAAAGAACTTTCTTCCTAGCTTATTTCAATAGACAATAGTGTCAGAAAGGAAACTCAGTGATATTAGTGGCCAGTTTGCTGATATTCTGACATAGATGATTATTGCTGGAGAGGACAGAAAGTTAGATGAAGTTTTGCTGAACACTTTCATTCTTTTGTCATAGTTGACACCTGGCTGGCAGCCATAACAAAGATCTGAGAGGGAGTGGCACATTTAGGTGCCCTGTGCAGGCCAATGTCTTGCACAGGGAGTGTTTGGGGTAGAGCTGTTGATCTTCAACCAACCATTTTGAGGTGTGATGGAGTAATTCAGTTTCTGTATCATAATCACTTTTCCTATCAGCAAACACTGTGCAAAGGGTCATGCAATGTTGTCATTAGTCCCAGAAGACTGGAATTCAGTTGAATTATGGATTAAAGGAGAAAGGATGTCCCAACACAATGCCTTCTTTAGGTGGGAGAGAATGATGAAGCATCTGAGTTGTTCTTAATGCCTCTGTTTACTTAAGGAGATTCCTGTATCTTTCTCTAAGCCATAGATAATTTCAATGGGTAATACAGTCTAAGTCTACTTAGAGCTGTATTTTCCAGCAGTGGTCAGCTCCAAAGACTACCCAGTCAGAAAACTCTTTTCCACCCAGTGGTGGAAAAGAGATCTCCTTGGCATCTCAGTAATGCAGCTCTGATTCCAGCAGCTTTGATAAAAATAAAGCCCCCAAAGCTTCAATGTGCAACATAGCTGAGGAAAACCATAGATGCTTTATATACAGGCATAACTCATTTATCAGACCTCACAATTATCCAAATCTTATCTCCAAATGCACCAGTTGTTATGCACTGTATCATGGGGCTTGGACAATATGCTGGTTCTGTGATGCTTGGTCTGGGCCTTCTTCTAGTGGTGTGTGTTCTACCAGCCTTCATGGTCTTCTTCAGCCATGGGCTTTGACCCTTCTCACTGTGATTATCTGTGCTGTTATGATGTTTCTGTTTTATTTATTCCTTCTGACATGCAATAGAGTACTTGCATACAGCTGGTCAGAATCCACCCATGAAGCAGGAATAGGACAATGACAAAGCAGAAAAGCTGTCAGCTTTGACTTCTCTTACTCATTGCCCATTTCAGTATGTTGTGTTGCCAATTGGTGTTATAGGTTGTTCTTATAATTAACCATGCAAATCACACTTCCTGTATGTGTCCACACATACAAGAGTCCTTACTGTTGTTTCAAAGGCACATTGAAAGCTCAGTTAAATTACAGGAGGTATTCTGTTTGTATTAGGCCCTAAATTGTGATTTTTAGTCCTGTCCATGCTGGACATCTCAAAGTTTAGCATTATACACAAGATCTGTGTAATCCATTCCCCTGTTGAGGAGTCCCCATGATGAATGTTTGCTCATTGTCAGGGCTCATGCCTTTTGCCATGTTTTCACAGCCAGGACTTCTCTAAACACAGCTTTCCATTTTCATGGCACATCAGCAGCTGTGACACAGGCTTGTGCCCCTGTCCCACACTGGTGAAGTTGTGCATTCTGCATGGTCCTGTTCACTGGGAGAGATGGATGTGGAAAGTCTGATGAAGAGAGTGCTGGGACATCCTGGCTGTGATGCTACCTGCGTCCTGCCTCTGGGCTAATGTGACCCAGGAGCCAGTCTGAGCCTGGTGTTCGGCATGTGGAGTTCTGCAGGTCTGTTTTAAATGTCTGTGCCTTGGTAGTAGCAAACAATATTTGCACCTGATCTAAGCAAACTGATGAAGCTCAGTCCTGTTCTGACCTTATCAGCTGGTCTGAGAGAAGATTTAGCCTCTTCCCCAAACTTTGCTTCCCCCTATGTACTTATATATAAACAACTACTCTCCTATTTGTAAACCCAAGTGCTGCACTGCTAAAGAGCCTCACAGACAATTCTGGCTTATATTTTCCTTGGATGTTAGTGTGGTCTCCCTCATGTAGTGCCTCTAGGAAGCTCTTTCATGTGCAATATGGAACACAAAGAAAGATCATATTGCCATTACTATTCATCATCAAGATATAGACTTTAAAAAGGCTTTAAAAGATCAGTTTTAAACTAGCCCAGTGATTATTATAGTGCTGTAAACCAGCAGTGGGAAACAGGGGTCAGAAAGGAAGGAAAACATTAGGAAAAATAATAGAATAACTCAGAAAGAGTTATATAAAGAAAAATGGACTCAGGCTTGTCAGTGTGCCATTTATTAAACATTGTCTTACATTTGCTTTGCTATTTACTTCAAATGCCAGAGAACCTCTGAATTGGCAATGATGAATGGAAGTTTTTTGGCATGCAGCACTACGGAGTTCAAAAGGAATAAATGTGATCAGACCCAGTCAAAAATACTCTTCATTTCACTGGATGCAGTCTCTCTTGTGTGTTTATTTAACTTTCTCTTAGTTGCACGAGGCAGAAATTATCAGATGAGAGGTTACCTGGTAGCCTTCTTGAAAAAACATGGCTATTTTGACCCACCTCAGCAACAATATTGTCTTCAAAAGTGGTCCTTGGCTTAATACAATCCTTCAAGGTAGGCCAAGGTCATAGCAATGTTTAAATATTTTATGGTGAATGGTCTCCAAGCTTAAAAGCACTTTGAAAAATAAAGATTCTTAAAATTACTTCACCTGTTTTCAGATGGGGATGATGAAGAAAAGGTGAAATAGGTTTCTTTAATAAACAAGTCAGTGACAGAGTCAAGAATAAAATTTATTAGCATTATACTGTAAAGATTTTTAAACAACATTAGACCATAAGTCTTCTGAAAGTGTTATTGAAATTTAATTTCAATAGAGCTGTGAAGTTTTACAGTAGCACAACAGTGTGGAACATCTGCAGAAACGCCACCTTGAACTTTGCACTTGGGAACAAGTGTTTGGTGCTCATGTACGTTGAGTCATAGCAGACTTGTACTTGTTAGAGCTCACCTGTCCCTGAATCTCAGCAAACTAATTAAGAGATATTCTGGAGTAGCTTGGCCAAGATGTGATAGGCATGGGCTGCCCTCAGGCAGAACAGACAGTCATAAAGCTCTTGGCTGCTGCTAGAAACAGCAAACAAGATGTCGTGTGTGTGGTTTATTTGGGAAGGCAATGCTGTTAGAATAGCAGCCCATGTCCAAGAGAGTCTTCTGGAAATGTGTGGGTATCATGCAATTACACCCCAAATACATGAGCTCATACTGTGTTGGTGGGAAAGGACTGAAGACCAGAGACTGAAAAAACGGAGGTTTTTTCCCTTTTTTATGGGCTCAGCATCTGGGCAGTGTAGGCTACAGAGAAAGGTAAGCACTTTCTAGGCATGGAGCTAGTACTGAGACCCTTCAGCTCTGGAAATAGCTTATCCTTTTTTGCTGAGCTGTCTGAAATGGAAAGCATTATGAGCCTGACTGTTTAAAGCTACAAATAACTGGCAATTGATTGATAACACCCTTCTTGCACCACACCTCCAGCCAAGAAATTAGGGCGAATACTGAGTGACTGGCTTAAGGCCACTCCCTGTAAGCCCGTGGCATGGGGATGGAGTGTGAAAAAGATGGTGTTGTGTTGTCCTCATGCAGAGCCAGTAAGTTTTGGGCTCCGGGCTAAACAAGCATTTGCTGAAGGGAGCAGCAAGGGGTGTAAATGCCTGGAGCAGGCAGGACTGCGTGAGAGGAAGCCTGACTCTGTGATGGGGACTGACTGCCAGGGAAAATGTCTTCCAGGGCCTGCCTTGGTTCACCCTTTTCCACTTAATTTCTCCCATTCTTCTTAGTGGCATGGCAAGGATATAGGGCACAATGTCTTGATGGTGTTGGAGATGAAAAGAAACTCTTATTTCTGAATGTGTGTCCTGATAAAGCAGTGGGATAACTCCTGTCAACAGGGTGCAGGGACCAAGCTCCACCAATTTTTGTTTAAACTCTGTCACTATGTCATCTGACATCATGATATGTCATCTGACATCATATCCCAGGAGGAATGTGGCTATGCAGCAAGCCACAGGCCTGCAAAATATTTGAGGCTGAAGCTATGTCATCCAGCCACTGTGTCAGTCCATGTTACATCCCACGAGGCTACCACAATAGTTTGACAAACCATATAAGAAGCTGGCAAATGTGTTTCAGTCCTTTTAGTCAGTCTTTCATAAAACAGACTGCATAAAATGCTAGCTATTTCTTGAAAGGGCCATTTTTAATATTTCAGAGGAATGTTTTGGTTCCAAGCAGTCACCTGATAATCCCTGTCCCCCAATCAGCTGTCACCCAGGTCTCTGATAGACAAATATTTTAAAATACTTTAACAGATGTTACTTGGCTCTTTCAAGTTCTTTAGTCAGTTTAGGGCAACTTGAGCATCAAGACTCTGGCCAAAAATTGCTTGTGCACTTTACCTTAAGAACTTCCTGCATTGCAGGGAAAACAGCTTAATTGCATGTGGTCTATGAAAACCTTACTGTTTGAACATTCATTTTCCAATTTTGATTAATGCCTCCTTTTTCTTGAATGGGAACTGGTAGAACAAGCACCTGCAAACTTCTTTGGCTGGTGCATTATTTCTGCTGCTTGCCAGGGATGACTTTAGTGAGGACAGAGGGTTGAAGGGCATCCTGCTCCTTTCTGGCAGTGGCAGCTGCACTGTGGCCAGAGGCTGCTGCTATGACTCTTAGTATAGCCATACAGATTCCATCACATCCATCCCGGGTCCCTTCAGGTTATCAGCCTCTGATTCTTTTACATCTCTTCAGACTAAGTCTTGAGAAAAGCAGAGACTGCAGCTGGGGGTTGAAATGATCCTTGCTAGCAATGAGAGGAAGAAATAGAAGAATTCATGGTTGCCTTTCTTCACAGGGGGAGGAATAAAGCATTTCTTTTTGAGGACCCTCAGCTGGCCTCAGCCTGTTCTAACTATGAAGTCTGTCTTTTCTTATTTTTTTTCAGTCCTTAGGAAAACAGAATGACTGTCATCACAGATGTTCTAAAAATATCCAGGCAGATCACTGGACTGCTCCAGGGAGGCAGTAAGGTCGCTGCAGGAGATGACAAACCAGGCTCAGATCACAGCAGATCCAGGGTCAGGGCTGCCAAGAACTGCCTCTCTCATTGCTTGCAGAATGCTCACAATTTACAGGTGCTAATCCAAACTTTGGGACAGTAACTTGCCCTTCAACTACATAGGACGAGATATAAGGAGTGAAAAAATTACCCAGTTTGTTGCTCTCATTTAGGCAATCTTTAATCTTGTGTTTACCTTCCAAAAAGATCACCTGAAAAGAACAGTGACTTTTGGTCATTATGGCTTTGTGCTGTGCCTTTCCCCCTTTCTCTGCCCTTGTCATTCTTCTTTTCCTTGCATAAATTGAAAAAGCAGGTTTGTCCTCAAGTGAACTCCAATGTCAGCTTGTAACTGTAGTTCTTGTCAGCTACATCTTTGCATTGATTCATAGCAGCTGGTAAATTGAGACACTTTTATAATTCCTAGATCTAGATACTATATATGAAACTGGTTTGTAATGACATTTTCATGTATTATTATCTCTGTTGGGAGAAGAGTTGCTTTCCATATTGTCAGTTCTACTTTTCAACAAAGATAGATTTATGCATGCAGAAAAACACTTGAAAATTATCATAAACCCTGTGAAGGGAGAGATGAAGAAGACTTTTAGTTTCTGTATTTGCCCAGCAAATGTTTTGGTTTTTGTTTTGTTTTGTTTTGTGTGCAATGAGCAATGGGAAGGGTCCCCATTTAAGCTTTTTAAGTGATGTGTCAAGTCATGGGCAGCCTGACCGATGTGTTAAGTGGAGCTGTTTCTCTGAGTGTGTCCAACATGAGCAAAGTGCCTCAGCAGAATCAGGAGGAAAATGGTGCAAGCCCATGTGGTCTCCCAGTGATCCTCCATGTACTGTTTTGCTGCATTGGTGGGCAGCAAGGTTTGTATTTGGGACCTTCAGCCCTTCTGAAGGAATTACCTCGGAGTTCTGCATGGTGAGACAAATGCATTTGCTAACCAGGCTGGTGTCTTGGGTTGCAATGCAAGATGTAATGAAAAATATGTATTCTATTGCCATCTGTTGAGACCGGTTAGGGATGGGTTTTTCTTTATCTCTTCCACGACCCATCCTTCCTCCAAGGGGATATCTTCTGCTAATGGGCCATTAGGGCTCACTGCTTGACTGATACAATTACATCATCCCATTGTGAGTTGCTCCACCCAGTGGGAGGAGCCAAGCATTCCTACCTGAATAAAATCTGAGATCCAGAACACCAGAACAGCTTGCTTGCACTGGATTTCCAGAGGAAGACTGGACCCATCTTACCGTCACTGCACCTTAGAGGAAAACTACACTGTTCTACAGAATCATCTCCTCTCCAACAGAACCACATTTGTCACTCCACGAGGATTTAATTGGACTGCTACCAATATCCTGATCAACAGGGTGTCAGGTTGTATTCTGACTCTGTCAGTGTTTTCTTTCTTTCTTTGTTTACTTTTTTGTACTATTACTTGTTTGGTTGTTTGTTTGTTTGATATTCCTAGTAAAGAACTATAATTCCTATTCCCATATCTTTTCCTGAAAGCCCTTTAATTTCAAAATTATAATAATTCAGAGGGAAGGGGTTTACATTCTCCATTCCAAAGGAGGCTCTGGCTTTCCCTGGCAGACACTTATTTTCTAAACTGGGACAGCTGGGAAGATGAGAGCTGTAGGATACAATTGATGGCCTTCAGAGTGCTTGAAAACATTAGACTCCCTCTGGAGTCAGTGGAGAAGAGCATGTCTGGGCAGGAATCATGGAAGAAAGTTTTCACAGTGATGCTTGGTCCCCCTTTCCCAATAATTGAAAGGAACATAATAGATGAAGACATGGGAGCTGACTTTCACTTTTGTTAGTTAGGTTGCAAGAATCTTTGTCTTCATGCTCTGACCCAGCCTTCTGCTTGGGAACGCAAGTCTCCAATGCTCTAGGGTTGTCAGATCCTTAATCAATGTGCTGAACCTTGCCTGTCCCCACAAGTAGCTGCACCTGCCTTCAACTCTTTGCATAAGCAAAGTTCAGCTATCATACATTACTCAAAAAAAAATCACATTCTGCATCATGGGTTCAGGATTGCTTTGCTTTATGGAGGTTACTTTGTCATGACTGTCTTGTCACTGTGCAACCCCAGTTTTCTTGTAGCATCTTCAGATACTGAAAGGGCACAGTAAGGTCTCCCTGGAACTTTCTCTTTTACAGACTGAACACCAGCTTGCCACACAGGAAGTTTGTTGAAGGGAATAACAGTGCATATATATTCAGAAGGAGGGCACCTTGACAGATTTCCCCAAAGTGACTAATTGCTTCTGATAGAGGATTGTGAGACATTGGCACCACTGGTTTCTGAAATTGCTGGAACCTGATGTTGATGGTTAATGAATGAGGATGGTTCTGAACAGGGATGTAAACATGAAAAGTTAAACTCGATCATGGTTTTAAACTGGGAGAGAAAACAGAGCAAAGCTTCAGAAATGTAGAAGGACAAAAATGTGCAGAGAAACATTACTGTCTAATGTCCAGGATTGCAATAAATCAAATGATAAAATGCACAGATATTTTGTCATTACTATGAGGTTCCAAGTACTTTATATCATTTTAATTAATAGCTCAAAGAATTGTTGTAAGCCAGAAAAGTAACATCAGCCTTTCAAAGTCCATATGGACTGGAGAATTCAAATTCCTTTTTGTCTCTTTAAGGAGAAGAGAGAGATAATAGACATAGATTTTTTGACTTTTCTTTTTTAAATAAGTTATAGATGCTCCATTCCTGGAAGTGTTCAAAACCAGTTTGGATGGGACTCTGAACAACCTCTAGTGGAAGATGTCCCTGCCCATGGAAGGGGTGCTTGAACTGGATGACTATTAAGTCCCTTCCAACCCAAATAAGTCTATGATTCTATGAATATACAAAATCCCATTTTATTAAATGAGCAAAAACATCCCTACTTTCTGTCTAAGATTCACTGCAGTTCTTAGCATGAAAGCTCCTAATTTTGCCTCCAGGATGAGCTCTTGGACTCATGAGCACGATCTTTCACTTTTTTATGCTCCCAGATTTTTTCCCTTGACCACTTGCTTCATTCTGCCTCTTACTGGAACAGCCATAGAATAACAGAGTTGTAGAATGGTTTGGATTGGAAGGGACCTTTAAAGGTCATCTAGTCCAATCCCCTTGCCATGAGCAGGGGCATTTTAAAATAAGTCAATTTGCTCAGAGCCTTGTCCACCCTGGCAGTGAATGCTTCCAGGGATGGGCACCTACCACCTCTCTGGCAACCTGACAGAAAAACCTAGTTTTTCACTACCCTCTTGTAAAAAACTTCTTCCTGATATCCAATCTAAACCTACTCTCTTTCAGTTTAAAGAAGTCTCCCCTTATCATAGCTTGACACACCCTTACATGAATTCCTCTCCAGCTTTCCTGTAGGCTGCTTTTGATGCTGAAAGGACACAATAAGAGCTCCCTGGAGACTTCTCTTCTGCAGACTGAATATCCCCAACTCTCTCAGCCTGTCCACAGAGGAAAGGTGCGCCAGCCCCCTGATAGTGTTTGTGGCCCTCCTTTGGACTCACTGGTATGAACAGCCTGTGATGAGAGTCACTCCAAAATCACTTCAATGTACCTTTCTTCTGTTTCATAAAATTATATATTTAGGGTGGAACTGTTACTGCTTTATATTTTTATTTCTATAAGGAGCTTAGGTGTTCCTACCAGTAGCCTAAAAATGGAAAGCTGACAAAGTCCCTGAATTTCTTATCTGGGTCAATTGGTTTACTAAATGCACAGATTACCTGAAAAATTCTTGGGTTTTGAGTGGCTTGGACAGGTACCTCAGAAATCAGGATGTCAGTCCTTGGAAGAACCTTGCTCCCCAGCAATCCATTTTTCTGTTCTTCACATTTCAGCAGGCAGCTGCGGGGATCCCTGGATACTGCTGGATGATTTCTGCCTCTCCACACCTCTCCCAGAACACTCTTTTTTTTTTTTTTTTTTTTTTTTTTTTTTT
>VZDJ01000346.1:21388199-21548205 GCA_008694505.1 Cyanoderma ruficeps
TTCCCAGAAGCTGTCATATACAGCTCTCCTAGCCTCTTCCTGTGCCCTTTGCCTCCTCTAGAAAATGAGGTCAAGAGGCATTACAAATGCCACCCAACATGTTCAGAAAGCCCAAACTGTTCTTATACATTCCTGTAATCACTCAGAAAACCAGTATAAGACAACTAAAATGGAGCCCAAGAAGACCCTGGTGCTGCAAAATCTTGGTGGAAAGGCTTTGACATCAGCAAGAGGTTTGCTTTCTACAGGCCTGAAGGGATGTTGCTTTTACCCCTTCTTTAAGGCAGTGTTGAGGTCAAGCTGACTTTGTACTAGTGAATCATCTGTGGGCCCCCAAAGGGCAATTTCAACTAAATCAGATGTGATGAGCAATTTTTAGGAATGAAAAAATCTGTATTTCCTAGGGACAATGTCCTTATCTGAATGACAATCACAAGGGGACCAAGTCTTAAAACAGGGATAAGACTCTGTTAGGTTACTTTTCTACCAAACATTGCTCAGACACTCACCTTGCACAAGGGAAGACACTTTAGGATTCAGTACAGGTGGATAAATCTTGTATTAAATAATGTATTTTCCCTTCTGAAGCCACTGCTGTGCCCATTAAACCACAAATCGTCCCAGCACATGGGTCTCAGTCTGATCAGTTATTTGGCTTACCATGGCCTGTGAGCACACAATGGGCAAGGTGGGATCTTTGCCCAAATGCTGTTTTCAGGGTCTCCCATATCTCAGAGCTGCACATTTTTTGAGTGCAGCTGAGCAGCTGCATAACCAAATGCAAATGAGATGTTAATTAAGCAGGAACAGGAGAACTTGTCTGTTTTCTTTCTTCAAGTTCAGAAGCAGGTGATCTGCTTTACCTCGGTGATGCCTTGGCACTTTCTTAATTCATTCTACCCTACCCTGTAAAGAAATGACTGGGATTACAAGCTCAGCACCTCAGTGAAAATATGAACCAATTATTTTTAAAATCCATCAGTGAGTGCCTATCAAGGAGCTTTCTGACAGCAGTCGTGTTGTTTAGGAAAGGGTTTACGTGACACAATAATTATGTCAAGTTGTCCCAGCTCTGTGGAGACACAGCATACAGAAATGGCTGTGAATGTGCATCAGAAATGCAGCCGGTCACGTTCCCCTTCCCAGCAGTGCTTTTCAAGGGTGCTGGAATGGGAGGGAGATGACAGTAAAATGCTGGTGCTGGTGTCAAGGCACAGCCCACACTGAATTGATGCCAGCAGTGGTGTCATCCACTGTGCCAGGAGAAACCATATGATTAATTATGAAATAATGACAGGGCATTTCACTGTTCAGAGATGCTTGTTTGGGTGTAACAGCATGGTGTTTTTTTAAAAACAACTTTTCTCACCCTGTCAGGGCTTGTATGGGAATGACATTTAGGAAAAAAATGTCACACCAGTGTTTGCCTGCTGAGAGCTCATAAACAGCCCAGGAACAGGAGCAGCACAACCAGATGGAGGGCAGCAAGCAGCAGAGACCTGTGCAGAGTCTGAAGGATCCACTTCCGCAGACACAGCTGGCGGCACCTGCAGAGCCTGGTTCCTTGGGTAACGGGGCATCCCTCTATATTTTGTGGCAGGGGCTGTAAGACTTCCTGCCGTGCAGATTGCCCTCTCAAGGTTTCCATCCATTCCCGGCAGCAGGCAGCCGCCTTACAGCCTGGCTTTAGCGGAGGAGCAGCGGCTCCTGCAGCGAGCCAAGGCTGGCTCCTGCAGCTCTCTTGCGAGCCCTAGTGATGGTAGGACCTGCATGCAGGCAGACAGGTCTGAAAACACAGCCCTGTTCTCACAGGCAGCCCTTGCTAGGAAAAACAGGAAAGTGTTTAATTCCTGTGCTAAACAGATTTCTCTTTCCATCCTTCTCTTCTTCTTCTCTTCCCTGAGAAGACTGAAACACCGGTGTTTCATCCACAATGGTTTGCAGAGCAGAGAAACTCGTGTTGCATTTGTCCCTAAGAGATAAGAAGGGGGCCAAGACAGAAATAAAAAAAGAAGTGCTAGTTGAAATAATAGTGAATAGTTCTTCCTCTGATATCCAAAATCCCAGGATTGAATTCTAGAGTTATGGACCTTGTAGCAGAGCGATTTAGTCCTCCTTCCACCAAGCAGAGAAGCACTTGCTTTCATCCCATAGTGAATGGTTGTGTGGAGCAAGGAGAGGCTCCCAGCTGCTGTCTGGAATGGGTCTGCAGTTCCCAGCTGGATACCTGACTTTCTACTAGACCTCAGAGTGAAAACAATGGGATACTGTTATGAGGTTTGTTTGTGCTATACAGTTTTTTCCTGCTTTTAATCACGTGTTCACTTTAACCATTAGAAATTGGGATACTAAATATTGATATGCACACAAGTAGCCCAGGTGACTTTTTCCTCAAGTAATGTTTTTATAAGTGCAATTTTGCTTTACAGAAAAGTCAGGCTTAATGGAAAAAACCCAAACAACTGCTGGTTCATATCCAAGTTCATATCTGCAGGTAAATGGTGAGTGGGGAAGCAGAACATGGGACACGTTTCTTAATTCAGCAGATATCTGATGTACAGTGTCTGGAATGGAGCAGAATTGCTTTTTGATCTGAGATCCATAGTAAGTGACTGGCAGACATTGTTAAGGAGTATATCTGTCTGATTCATGCTCCTAAGTGAAAGTGCCTCTGTCCTAAACAGTTTGAATCCAAGACAATTTGTTTAGTTCTTCAAATCCAGCAGCTGTCTCTCATTAAGTGTATTGCTGAGAGCTGTCAGGATATTGTTTCTGGACTTTCTGAACAACTGACATTTAATTCAGGCTTTTTCTCTCCCATCTGATGAAACTAGAATGAGTATGACAGATGAAGAACAGAAACCAGAGTCAGGAAAAGTTCTGAAAATAAGTGTATACACACAAATATACCCTGCTAATTTTTATACTAATCTTCGGGTGTAATTTTACATCCTCCACATTTTGCTTGACATGAAATGGGTACATTTAGAAACAAAATTTGCACTTGATGGTGGGAGTTCTGGTCTTATGTAGCATTGACTTTGATATTTATGTTTATCATAGGATCATGGAATAATTTAGGTTGAAAAAGACCTCCAAGATCAACTCCAACTGTTAACCCAGCACTGCTAAGTCTGCCACTAAACCATATCCTTAAGTACCACACTTAGAAATCTTTTAAATACCTCCAAGGATGCTGAGTGAACCACTTCCCTGGGCAACCTTTTTCAAGGCTTGATAACCCTTAGGTGAAGAAATTTGTCCTAATATCCAACCTGAACCTCCCCTGGTGCAAATTGAGGCTATTTTCTCTTATCTTGTTGCTTGTTACCTGGGAAAAGAGACCGACCCCCAGCTGAGTACAGCCTCCTTTCAGGCAGTTGTAGAGAGTTGATAAGGTCCTCCAGGAACTTCCTTTTCTTCAGGCTGAACAGCCCCAGCTCCCTCAGCTGCTCCTCATCAGACTTGTGCTCCAGCCCCTTTACCAGCTCCATTGTCCTTCTCTGGACACTCCTCAATGTCTTTCTTGTAGTGAGGGGCCCTAAAATGGACACAGGATCTGAGGTGTGGCCTCACCATTGCTGAGTACAGAGAGACAATCTGTGCCCTGGTTCTGCTGGTGACACTGTTGCTGACACAGACCAGGTTCCATTGGCCTTCTTGGCTATCTGGGCACACTCTGGATCATGTTCAGCTGCTGTTGACCAGCACCCCCAGGTCATTTTTTTCTGGGCAGCTTTCCAGCCTCCTGTCCCAAGCCTGGACCACTGCATGGGGTTGTTGCAACCCAAGGGCAGGACGTGGCCCTTGGTCTTGTTGAAACTCATACAATTTATCCAGCCTGTCCAGATCCCTCTGCGGAGTCTTCCCACCCTCCAGCAGATCAACACTCCCACTCAACTTGGTGTCATCTGAAATCTGACGGAGAGTTCCTTTGATCCTCTCACTGAGATCATTATAAAGATATTAAATAGAATTATCTGCAATACTGAGCCCTGGGGAACACCACTGGTGACTGACCACCGACTGGATTTAACTCCTCTCACCACCACTCTCTGAGGCTGACCATCCAGTGAACAGTGCACCTGTCCAAGCCATGGGAAGCCAGTTTCTCCAGGAGAATATTGTGGAAAACAGTGTCAAAGGCTTTACTAAAGCCCAGGTAGACAATATTCACAGATTTTGCCTCATCTGCTTGGAGAGTCACCTTGTCACAGAGGTGCTTCAGTTAACTATTGTCACAATAAGACGAAACCTCTCCAACATTTCTATATATTTCTACCATAATAAGTAAGGTTAACATTTGAAAAAAAGAAAGTACTCCAAATATGATAAAGAAAACCTCTAAGTCTTCAAGGATATAGAAGTTTTCCATCTGGCTATTACTAGATCTGAAAAGGCAGATTTTTGTGAGGAACTTTCATAACTGGTAAGTCTGAAAGTTTAGAATTTCCACCTTGTTCTGAGCCAGCTTCTTTTTTCATTGCCAGTGTCTGGCCTAGCTGTAGAAATAGAGCAACAAATCTGTTCTTCCTGGATTTCTAATTGCCACAGTCTTCTAAAAAGCTGTCTGGCAATGGTACTGGATTTATCTTGAAGTGTAAGTAGTTTGGAAACCAAACAGTTGGACAAAGGCCTCATTTCTTCTTTTAATACAGGCAGCAAGAGGTTTGCCACTTATTTAAAAAGAAGGAAAGCTGGATCTATATAAAACTCTGGATATGTTTCATTTAGGCATACACATGTCCAGGCAGACAGCTCATCATTCCAGGAAAAATCACCCAGTTTACTCTAAAATGAATGTGAAAAGAGAACCAAAGAGACAAAAATATCAACTTCACCATCTGTCAAGATGATCCTTTTTGTTGCCATGACCATACTGTATCTTACCCAGACAAAATCCAGCTTCTGGTTCAAATCACTCATCTGAGATGCTCAAAATAATTTACAGACACTCATTTTATCTCTCAAAACCTGTCTGTGGAGAGTATAAAATGACAGAGAAAGTGAGGGCAGAGAAATGTTAAGTTCTCAAAAGTGTTTGTCTTCTTATCCCTTAAATCCATGGAGGGAGCACTGGGTCTTGGATCCCAGATGTGCTTTCCAAATCATCACCTGCTCCTTGCACTTCACATTTCAGATGTACACATCACCTTAGACACTCTCCTTCAACTCATCTGAATTGTGTTCAGCCCACAGTATCCCAGATAAACATCTCAGGTTCTCAATCCTATCTCCTATAGTCAGAAATTAAAGGGCAAGTTAAAGAGTCCAGGAGACTCTGGGTGAGGGACACCTTTGTCCTGGCTGGTCCCACAGGGATGACAGATGATGCAAAAGCTTGGGGGGCTGAGTCAGGCCTCTGTCAGCCCTTGGAGAACAAGCTGCAGGTTTATTTTAATATAAGAAAAATAAATAAAATTCAAACCTCCCCTCTCCTGCCAAAAACTTTATCTTGGTCTGGGTAAAATGTTTCCATGAAATTTTACATACCATGACTGAAAAAAACCCCAACAGCCAGTGCTACTTAAGGTCAACCAAAATCTTTAACACATTAATAATAATACAAATAACACTTAAGATCCAATGAGGCATTTTTGCTTTCCAGGTACTTTCATAACATCAACTCAATAATCCTCATAACTGTCAAAAAAGTGTTTTAGAGATGAGAAAACTGATGAATTACAGCTGTTAAAAAGCCCAGTTTAAGGATATAAAGTGACTTTTAGCTTGTTCTGGAGTATATTGAATACTTGAGGTGTCATAGCAAAATCTGCAGTTATACCATAAATAAAAAGCCTGTGTACACAAACAGAAATGTTCACTTGCATAAATCTAGAGAAGAGAGAGGAGGAACATAACAACATTTACCAGTTTGTGAATGTCCTACAGAAATGTGTAGGGCAGTGCTACCTGCCTGGTGGCTGATTTGAAGCCTTGTTCTTCATTCCTTGCTGCAAACCAAACCTAGAAACTGATGAAAAATAGCAACAAAATGGATATTAGCAGGTAGCATGAAGGTCTGATTGTAAAATCAACCTATAGTTTTAAAATATTTGTTGGCTCTGTTCCTCTACTGGGATTTATCTTCTACTAAATTTAAGTCTGCAGTGAGCAGTTTGATATGTTAAATCACAGTTTATGGTAAAAATCCTAGAGTTTCTTTCAAACTATGAAATCTTGTCTTAGCTACTCCTGTTATCATCTATTCTTTTGGCTATCCATTATTTTTTCTATCCACTGGCACAAGGTTTTATGCGTTCATAATAAGCTGTTTCATGAGTTTCCAAGATGCTCTGCTGTGCAGCATTAGACTGGGATAATTTTATCACTTTTTCATATTTCACCCAGCAGTTTTGGGTGGGTTGTTACATTGCTAACCCAGAACTAATTTTTTTTCTTCTTCAAATGTGAGCTATTCTGGAGTTCTGCATTTTTCCTACTTTCCCTCTGAGCCATGTCTTCTGTAACAACCAGATGGCTGCTAAAAAACAGGGAGGCCTTTACGTGGTCTTTGTGACTAATATTTTAGTAGAATGGTACAGCTGCTTATTAGATGGTCAAATAGAGATTATGTCAGGATACAGAAAACATGCAATTAACTAATAAACAGCGACTGAAAATATAACCGTGCATGTTAAAAATTTGTTTTCATTTCAATTGGCTGCTTATAGCTGGAAGAAAGCAAAGGACTTTATAACACGTTTTTAAATCTTTATCTTATTCATAAAGTATGGTCTTTTACAGTTTCACTCAATAAATACATTGCACCAAGCTAGTCTTCTGAAGCCATATTTTTAAATTAATCAGAAATAACATGCTGTGAACCAGTTTGAGGTGTGAGAAGTACTGTGTTAATCCACTGACTGAAAGAGCAAGAGAATGTTTATTCCAGAAGTAGATATTCACAACTTCATGTGAAGGTTGCAAATCAGTTTAACAACCCTCCCTGGCTCAGGTACTTCCTCAGTGGAGCATCTAGCAGCTGCCTAAATTGGATCTGTGGCCAGCTGGTCAGTCCTGTAAGTGGGCAAAGTAACACAGAAAATACTAAAGTGTTACAAGTATAGAAGAGTAAAATGAAACAGATGGGATATAGTCATTCCACCTCACTAGAAGATTCAAGACAAAAACAAAACAATAAACTAAACAAAATTGGTCTTTGGAGTTCTAAATTAATATTATTCTGCCAGATTGCTGATCATAAAGCCCATACTCCTATAATATACCTATTTTTAAAAAACAAACATGAAACAAAGGTAAGATTTCAAGAGCTGGTAATGTTAATCTGCATTAATATTCCAAACATTCTTTTAGAATAAGGAAAAATAATGTAAAATTCATATTTGTGATTGTGGTGGATGGACAGCAGGTGCCCACCAAAGTTGCTCTGTCACTTCCCTCTTCAACTGGATAGGGAAAAGAGAACAAAAGGCTCACCAGTTCCATCATGGACAAATAGAATTGATTTGGGAGAATAAGTTTAATTTATATTATTAAATCAGGCCAGGATAATGAGAAATAAAATGAAATTTCAAAACACCTTTCCCCCACATATATTTGTAGAGATGACTCATCACGTGAAATTCTGGCATGGGTTTCCTGTTATTTTTCAGAGATACACACACACCTCTTTCGTGCTCTGAAAAAACAAATTGTGTGGTAACTTATTGCTCTGCTGTGCCATTGCACTTTCATGTGACTCAAATCCAGGCTTCTGATTGAATGCAAGACTGTATAAGCCCCAGAGAAGTTTAGGTGTTCTTAGGGTACCAGGGGCCAGCAAACAAAGATGTAAACATATCCTCAACAGCGCATGCAGAATGTCTCCAGTCATTCCCAAAGGATGAGTGTAGCAGGCAGTCCTTAACCATTTCTGAGGGAGCCACATGGAAACAGAGCACTCCTTAGAACTATAAAAATAATAATTATTGGGTCATTAATGTTGGAAAAGACCTTTAAGATGGGCAAGTCCGACATTTGACCGAACACCACAATACCAACTAGACCATGTCCCATGTGCCACATCAAATCAGAAGGACAAGGGAACGATCACTTCCCTAATCCTGCTGGCCATTTTATCCCTGACAGACAGACCAGGGTGCCACTGACCTGCCATTGACATGGGCACATTCTGGCTCGTGTTCAGCTGCTGTCAACCAACACGCCCAGATCCTTTTCTGCTGGGCAGTTTTCCAGCCACTCTGCCCCCAGTCTGGAGCACTGCAGGGGTTGTTGTGACCCAAGGGCAGGACTAGGCACTTGATCTTCTTGAATATCGTACAAATGACCTCAGATCACTGATGCAGCCTATCAGGATCCCACTGCAGAGCCTTCCTATCTTCCAGCAGATCAGCATTCTCACCCAACTTGGTGTCATCTGCCAACTTGACCCTCTCACCCAGATCACCAGGCAAGATATTAAACAGAACCTACTCCACTACTGAACTCTGGGGAACACTACTGGTTGCCATCTGCCAGCTGGATGTAGCTCCATTCACCACCCCTCTCTGGGCCTGGCCATCCAGCCAGTTTGAAACCCAGCCAAGAGTGCAGCAGTCCAAGCCATGGGCTGCCAGCTTTTCCAGGAGAATGCCATGGGGAACAATATAAAAGGATTTACTGGAGTGCATGTAGATTACATCCACAGCTTTTCCCTCACCTACGTGGTGGGTCACCTGATCATAGAAGGACATCAAGAAGGACCTGCTTTTTTTAAACTCATGTTTTTTGGGCCTGATTCCCTGGTTATCCTGTATGACAGCACTCAAGGTAATCTACTCCATAAGCCTCCTTGTTGTAATGCATCTCTACAACCAAGCAAATTATTCTATAAAAGGAAAAGGGTTTCAGATTACCTCTAAACATGTAAGGAAGTTAAACTAGAACTTTCCATAGCCTTCTCATTGTAATTGTCTTGGTGCCAGCACAGGGGCACTGGTTGCATCTTTGGGATGTTTATCAAAACCTGTAGCTGTTTCTCTTGGCAGTTTGCCAATAGAACCTTCCTGGGTCATTCAGTACCTAAAGATAAGGCCAGAGGTGCTCTGGGCTTTTTAGGGTGTCTTAGCAAGATGTCAGATGTTTCTCAGACACCTGCGCTTGGATTTTCTTTTGTTTCTGTATCATTTGTCATTTTGTCCTTATTAAAACCTTTACTTTACAAAACATCTCTGAAGAGCCATCTCACAATTATTTTAAGCCATTCTGAGAAGTGCAGGACACCCTCAGAGATATGACAAATCTTCATGTAGCTTATTCCTATCTGGCCACATGCAAGATTTTATCATCTCCTGGGCACCGAGCTCAGGCTGACAGGACTGTAGTTTCCCAGATGCTGTTCTCATTGATGGGTGTCACATTTGCTGACTCCCAGCCAATTGGAATCTCCCCAGTGAGCCAGGACTGCTGGTTAATGATGGGGAATGGCTTGGTCAGCTCTTCCACCAGCTCCTTCAGCACCCTTGGGTGGATCCCAGCCAATCCCATAGACTTGTGAGTGTCTAAATGGCCCAGCCAGTCCCTAACTGCTTACCCCTGGATTACAAGGGGTCTAGCCTTCTCCCCTCCCCATCAGGGGGCTGCTTGTCCTGAGGATATCAGCCTTACTGTTGAAGGCTGAGGCAAAGAAGGCATTAAATCAACCTTTTCCTCCTCCTCAATGGCAATAAAATATGGAGATATTCCTTAGCCCTCCTTTTGTTGATGTATTTATAAGACACTTTATTATCTTTCACAGCAGTGACTGAGTTCTAGCTGAGCTTTCATCTTTCTAATTTTCCCTCTACATTGCCCAGCATCTTTGAATTTTTTCAGAGTTGCCCATCTCTTCTTCTGAAGGCCATAAACTCTCATAAGATCTCTTCCACACGCTCCAGGAACTTCCTAGACTGCCTCCTCTCTGCTGTGTTGAGTTTTCTCAACAAGCTAAAAAATCTGACAAGCTAAAGTTTCCACAAGAATGGGGACCAGAAATCATGAAATGCCATTCTGCCATTAATAGAATACCTTGATTGCACCTTCACTGGCATCAAATCTTCTGGGGAATAAACTTACTCACTGATACCCCACATTTCCTTGCAGGACTGGGTTATGGCAGCAAGCTCAAGAAATCACTGAATCAGGGCCCTGCAAGTGGCTGCTGTATGAGCTGGAAGTACCAATTATATATGAGAGCATGGATTTCACTCTATTTATTTCATTTATTTTTTTGAGCAATGACTGCTTCAGTTCAAATTTGCAAACCGTCAGCTTTCCTGGAGGAGTCCCTTTCTAGGATGTTCTTTATCTTATCATTTTCCGTGACATGTGTTGTACTGTAATAGTACAAGTGTTATCTTGAGAACAGTGTTCCAGTGTTCTGTGGGTGTTCTCCTGCAAACTGAATTTTCTTCATTCTCAGATCTACTGTCACCTAGCAACCAAGAGAATAATCAGTGAAATTCTAAATATTATCTTGTCAAGGAGGTCAAAACAAAAAAAAATATTAAATTGCTGGGAAAAAATACCACCTTTTCTTTTGTTTTTTGTTTGTTTGTTTTGTTTAGTTTTTTTTGTTTACCTTGCTTCAGCAAGTAGAAGATGCACAAAAAATTGCTAGTCACAGGGAATTTATACTACAATCTAAGGATCTGGAAGATGTCTCTAGGAATGGATGCATTTTAATACTCTTTAAGTCAAAAATAGTCCAAAGAGACATAGAGGTGGATCTACTGGAGGCAGAACTATGGCTTAGTGTAATATCACCAGTAATGCCCTTCTGGTGTTGTGATTTAATCAAATATTTTGTGCACAGAGGTCAGTGACACTTCATCTACTGGAAAGGTTATGTAGAGAACACCAAAATGTTAGGTCTGTGCAAGAATTTTAGAGGGTATAATAACACAGAAGGAGTTTAGACACGGGCTTGGAAGAATTGGGTCCCACTGTCTTAACCCATTGTTATTGCCTTGTGATTTGACTTCCTGGATCACCCAGGCCACAGATTATCACTCAGCAATTCTGTTTAATGCCCTTGACTCAGTTAAAAAATGTGTTTTCAGAGAGCCAGAGTGTAACAGCATTTAAAGAGCGTTGGCTATTTAATTAGGTTGTAAAGAAAGATTTTCAGTGCTTAATTATTCACTAAAGCATGTTGTTTTATTTCCAGTCTGAATTTGCTGAGCTTTAAAAAATACTGAATTCTGTCCTTTTTTGTTACATTAAACTATCTTTATAGAGGTCATCTTTTCCTCATGGAAGCATTTACATTCTGTCATCAGTTTGTCTTCTCACTGTGATTTTTATTAAGCTTCTCTATCAACCTTCTTTAGTCTTTCTCCCTAATGCTGTCTTTAACTTCTCCCTTCACTGTTCTGGAACTTTTGTTTCTTGGAAACTAAAGAAAAGGAACAAGAAAAACCCCCAAACTTTGCAGTGGGTAGAAGCCATTGTTCTTCAAATGCAAACCTTAGCACTGAGCTCAATATCCTAGCACTGAGTTCCTCAAGCAGAGCTAAATACTTTAGACCTTTTCCTGATTAGCATTTCCTTTTCACAGTTGGGAATGGGGCTTGGTCTCTTCAGTGATTTATTATAGAAAGAGTCAGTGTTCATCTGGTTACCCTCAGGGAACTCTGAGCTGCCTTTTTTAAAAACACAGATCATTATTACCAAAGTGCAACACAGCCACTGTGATGAACCTTATTGTGCCTGTTCTAAATAACATCTTGCATGATTCAGCTTGCATATGTTCTAGATCACACTCTACGGCTGATGGTTGCTTTGAGTTTTGAGAAACTTATCCAGTTTTGGGTCATTCTACAACTTTACTGTTTTATCATTTCTCCTGGCTAATAACTAATGATCATGGACTATAAATATAAAATAGACTTCAATAGGTCATCTAAACGATCCTGCTGAACACAGGCAATTATTAAGAAAAGTCCCAAGCAGGTGAGGTTCAGTGGCTGTTCTGTCTTGTGGCTGAAGACACTCCAGCTTTACAGTTAGCAGCACACAAGGGCAGGGGAAGGTATGACCAGCACCTCCATCTGCCTATCTTGAATTCTTTACACAGGTTATCAGGGACTTCCTTACGCTTGGAGGTGGCTTCAGTGCCTGTCTCCAGCAAGGTCTCAGCTCATGCTTTTGAGCCTGGAGAATTTTGGTGACCTAATGGCAGCACAGTTGTCCCCTGGGACTCTGTTGGGATAACAGAATTTAAGACAGACAAGCATCTCCCTCAAGACACAGCTCCTGTACCTCAGAAAGCAGCAGCCCAAGCAGACAAAGCTTTCCATGGGAGGAGGTGGTTAAAAAGTGGAGGACTCTGCTAATATCACAGCAGGGAATTGTGCAAGGACATTGCAGACTTAGGCCATGCAACTGAAATTGATCTTAATGTTTCCTACAGAAATCCATGTGGTGAAGGGTAACTGGTTCTGATACGGTTGTTATTAAATAGGAAAAAAATGAACTGGCAAAACTGTCTTGGAGCATACCTGTAGTTCAGGATAATATTAATTAAAGAAAAAGCAAAATAAGGCTTTTATCTCCATTTTCAATTGCATTAATAGCAGTTAAGCTGCCTTCAGAGGCCCTGAGGCTCTGAGAAGAAAAAGCTGCTGTCTCCTTTCTGCAGGCTGGGATCCAAAAGGCACAGAGATTAGCTGACTTGGGGCTGTCACACAATTGTCATTAAGCATGAATTGTGAAAAGACCCTCAGGTGTCTGACTTCCATTTCTCTGCACTGCTTAATAGCTAATTCTTTCTTTTATTCAGAAAAATACAGAGTTGATGTCACCAGCAAATTATTTATTTCATCTTCTATTTGTAGCCACATAAATGATAAAATTAATCTGTATTCAAGAACTCATGGGACAATATCTACTCATGTGTATGATGATATCATAGTAGCGGCAGGTTTCCAATATATTTTCCTGATTTCTTACCACTAAAGGCTTGGCTGTCACTTATTGTCTACTTGCTTTCTTGTTTCCTACTGCCTGACTCTGAGGTTCTTATAGCACTAATTAGGAAAGAAGACCATGCTGACAAATTTCCAGGATCTCTGGTAAAGTGTTGGTGGATTACCCTAAGCTAATATACATCACATGACAACCTGGATTCTTCTTGGGATGCAGTTGGTATAAAAGGGACGTGCAGCATTAAGCAATATTTGAAGCCTACCAATTGCACACCTCTTTGCTTTCATCTGATCTTCTCACTTTTGGTTTTTGGTGCCTTCAGAAGCCTGGAAACTATTCTGAACTCTCTTCCTTCTGCTTTGGAGTTTTTTTTATGTGATGGATTGTTCTTGGCTGGACACCAGGTGCCCATCAAAGCAGTTCAGTCACTCCCCTCTTCAGATGAACAAGGTAGAAAAAAATAAAGCAAAAGGTGGGTGCAGAAAGAAACAACTGTCTGGTTACTGTCATGGGCAAAACAGACCTTGGGGTAATTAATCTAATTTATTACCAACCAAAGCAGGATAATGGGAAATAGAACCAAACCTTGAAACACTTGCTCCCCAGCACTTCCTCCTTCCTTGGGCTCAATTTCACTACTGGTTTTCTCTACCCCCTCCCTGCCAGCAGCACCTGGGCACAGGGAGAGAGGATTGAGATCACTTCATCACGTATTGTCTCTGCTGCTCCTTCCTTCTCTGGAGGACTCCTCACACTCCTTCCCTGCTCCAGTGTGGGGTCTCTCCCACGGGACACTCCTGCAGTTCTTCACAAAGTGCTCCAGTGTGGATCCCTTCCATGGCATGCAGTCCCTCAGGAACAGGCTGCAAGGGTTCCCCACGGGGTCACAAGTCTTGCCAGCAAACCTGCTCCAGCATGGGCTCCTCTCTCCACAGGGCCCCAGAAGAAGGAAATCAGTAGTGAAACACACCACAGCATTACAAGCTGGCAATAGAACTATTCTAACCCTTTTCCCATTTCTGCCTTTCCACTATTTACTGAGCCTGATGGGCTTATGCCCTTTGTGTGAAGTTGTATTTCCTCATCCTCGTAGCAACTTTTGGGAGATCCTCAGATCTTCACAGGTCTACAAATCCTGGAAGACCATGATTAGCCTTCAGGTACTAAAAACTTCTAACATAAAAATCAACTCAAATAATGTGTGTGCCATCCTATTGATTGCCTAAATTAACTCCTACAGAGAAAAAAGAATACAAAATTCTGTGGCTGTTGTTCTTTCCACAGCATGACAAATACGCAGTGAAATAGCAGCACAGGGGTAGATAGCAATAATATTACAGAAAAAGGGACACAGCAAGTAATAAAGGGTCCATGTGCAGGGGTGATCCTTATTCTTGTTTATATGGCAGCTGCATTTTCCCCAGGATGGCCCATGCTGCCTCCAACCAGGACTTCCAAAACATGGTGGGAGGTCAAAATTTCCCTCCTGGGATGATAATCTGATACTTTTTTCTTCCCTTTCAATCTGTATTCCTGTAGTGCTTGTGATGCTGAAAGCCAGGGTAGGAATTTTAATGTTGTGTCTATATGCATTTATGAGCCATGAAAATAAATTAAAATTGTTGCTTCTGTACCTTTGGCTGAGGCTCACAAATCGCCTAAATGGTGCCCTCATTTTTAGCAGCATTGGTGAAAGGAGACAATGTAAAACTCATCAACTCTTTCCATCCCTTTTTGGTAGTGGCTGAACAACAAAGAAAGAGCAACTGATGTTCTCACATTAAACATTTTGTTCAATATTTAAACATCAAGGCCTAAATTTTTAACATAATGCAGAAATCTTCAGCTGTGTGCTTCCTGTGAAAAGTAATAAGAGGCATGGAGCTGAATCCCACTACACCAGCATTTGCTCAGGCTTTTGGAGGCATTTCAATATCACCTAGCTGATTATGTGTTTTGCAAAGAGCATATTAACTTTATGCCTTGCAGTGCATATGGAGGGGAGGGGGAAGCAAAATTGTTGTGCCAGGCTGCGGGCTACCAAAGGCGTTTGTAGGATTTAAAAGAAAATCAGTCAATTAATCCAGCCTAAATAATTTAATATACTAATCTGACAGGGATAGATAAAAGATAAATGAACTAACAGAGCCCATTTATTTACCATCCCATATTTTTAGATCTTGGCCACAAAACACATTTCTATTTATGCTGTCTTTAATTTAAGTTCCTCTTTGTGCCTATGCAACCTCTGTCCCTCAGGTTTTCATCAGATCTCTGAAGAGGCAATGGCACACACTTGTTCCATGTAGAATTTTTGAGTCAGTTGCAAAAAGGCTCCTGATTCCCTCTTTTATCTGGGGTAAGCTGTGTCTGCTTTGTATTCCACTGCACTTCCTGAAGCGTGCACTTCTCTTAGGGGAGGAAAACCTACACCCACTCCCATCCCCCAGACTGCTGGGGTAGAGAGAAAGAAGGCTGGTGCCCTTCATGGTGGCTCTGCACCCTGTGATGCAAAGTTGGGAATGGAGCAGTGGATTGAGGATGCAGGGCACAGGGCAAGGGGCAGGATTGCCCCAGGGCATTGGGGTTCAGTGGGAGGGCAGGTGAGGCAGTTTGCTGCTGTCCCCATATGGGGGTTCTCCCACTCATTCTTTTGTCTTACAGAGACATGGTGTGAGAAGGGTTTCTACCACGTTTCTCACCCTGTGCTTTCCTTCCCCAAACTGCTGAATGAATAACCTTCATGGTCATGGGATGCTTCCCTGGGCACACCTCAGGTGTAAACTCACAGCAGGGACTATTTAAAAGTCTGGTCTTAAAACTGCATTCAGCAGAGCAGGCACAGCCCACTGCCTCATTGTGGGAATCATCCCATGGGAAGCTTTGCCCAGCTTTTCTCTCCTTGGAAGGAATCTTGTTTCAAACAATTATTGGCCTGAGCTTTCAAACCCAGACCCAGAAGGAACCAGATGACGCTTGCGGATTTGTGAAGAAAACTTTACAGGGCTACAGCTGATTAATGAGATGGAATAATTAAAACAGTACTATTGAAACAGGACTATTGTCTAGTAACTATCTGAGCTAGTGATTTATCAGTTAAGAGATTCAGGAATTAAAAATTTCCATAATCTGATTAGGAATATCTGTGGATTGTTAAGTGACAATTAATGAAAACTCTGAGTCAGACTTTATAATTACGATGAACTTTCAGTATAAAAATACAAAAGTAACAAGCATTGAGGCTTGCGGCAAAGTGGGAGAGGGCATTTAGTGGATCTACTTACCACAGAGTATCTAACCAGAATATTTCAGGGTATGGATACTACATCATTATGCTTACAATATTTTAAGACATATGACATAACGAATATATGATTTCTGTGTGAGCCTCAAAATGAGAAATTTTAAAGGGTTTTCATGAATAAATATAAAATTTAGTTGTCTTGTGGAGGTGTCCAATCCAAATGCCAGGAAAGTACTACAATTGTAATGTCAGATAGTGGGTGATTTTCCCATACAAGGGAGTCTGTTGGGCTTGTCCCTCAGTGCAGTGTGGTTACATGAGGATTAGGTGGGGAGGGCTGATCCCACATGGAGGTTCCAGAAAACTTTCTTCCTCCTGACTTATCTCCATAGGTTGGCTATGCCTGCAAGCCAGGTCAGCCTCTTCATCTTGAGGTGGAGCCAAGAGACTTCTAAGACATATCACTAATCTTTCAGTCTCACTCTATTATGTATCTGACAAAAAATCTGATAAAATAATATTATCGTTATCTTTGGTGGTAGTGCTTGCAGCAATGAATCAAAAGGAATATGAGCTCTAGTCTGCTGCTATGGTAGAGACTTGATATGGGATCTGTCAAACAATGAATAAAAAGTAGTGGGAATGAGATTTAACCTCTGCAGCTGCAATTTTTTAATCACTGCTCATAACTGTGTAACACGTTTTATTTGATTTTGCATATGGTGTTCTTTATATGCTCCCCTGAGCAACTGGCAGTAGGAATAGGATTTGGTCTTATATTTCCTGCCGTGTTAGAGCTTTACTGAGCATTTGTAGGTACATTTGTTATTTGTGAGAGCGACACTTTGCTTTAGGCCAACACAATGAACAGCACTCCTGCAAAACTCTACAGGAACCTGCATGAAGGTTGGGCTGTTGTGGAGAATGAGCTGGCCAAAGCTGGAATACTTTTATGGTGGATAATGTCAAACTTTAATTGTCCTGTTGTCGCCTCCCTGCAATGAGCAAAGGCTGAGGAATAATAATGGAGTGAAAGAAAAAACAAACAATGTAAAGCTGCCTCTGAAAAAAAATGCATGTGTGAAACTGGAGAGCAAAATCCCCCTTTAAGTTCACTACTGAATTATTTATCTGAATTTTAATTGTTGTGGTTGGATCGAGTCTTTCAGCTCAGCCATATGCACTGAAAGTTGTTTGCTGAATGCTCTCAGAAGTGCTGTGGCATGCGGCATTTCACAGAGGTGGGTGGAAAATAACTTCAAGGTGGAAAACTGTACTTTTCCAACACAGAGGTTGTAAAAATAACCTTACAAAATGAGGTTCCTTCTGGTCTCATGAAGTCAGAATTAAAAGTAATTTTAAAAGATCTTATATAGTGGTATGTAGCTAAAACCCTGTTTTTTTACTATTAATTAGCATTTGTTACTTTCAGCTAAAATCAACCACATAATCAAACTGTTGAGAATAATGTGGCAATTTCCTCTGCATTGAAAAGGCATGACCTATCTGAGGAAGTTCTCTGACAGAAAGTCAAGAAACTGAAAGCACAGCAGAAATTGAGATAGTTGGTTACTCTCAAGACACATTTTAATTTGTGAGGTGGTGTTCTCTGCAAGGGAGATGTGATAGTTGTGTCAGACAGGTAGGCCATCAAACACAAGGGAGGAAGCAGCCCTGACATGTGATGAAGGCCTGCTGCCCAAAAGTAGAACATCAGTCAGAGCTGGCAGGAAAAAATTAGGAAAACCTCTAGTTGCATTATCTTAGGGTTGCTGGTTGGAGTGTGGAAAATTATCTTAGGGAAGCAATGAAAAATTCAACCCCTAAGGGAATAAGAAAACTGCAAATTTGAAAGCTAATTTGGTCAAAGCTCTAGTGAAATCTTGTTCCTTGGGCTCTGCAGCTATCTAATAAAATTTAATGTCAATTTAAAATTAAATTAACTCATTTTATTTGTTTTGGATGAGTTTTTAACAATCAATCATCATAACTTTAGTCTAAAACAATAAAAGTTGTACTCCTGCAATCACCTGCTAGAATTGCCATCCAATTTTAATTTCTTATTTTGTTAAAGGTGTTTACATTGACTACAACAAGCTGTTATTGTCACCAAGTGTAAATACTTTAGGGTACTTGTCTGCCTCTATGTCATGGGAAAAAGATCACAAAGATTATTTAGCTGAAAAGACCTCAATACTAAAACTGAAGTGAACACAGGCTGTGCCTGGCAAGCACTACCATAGGAGCAAACACATAATGTGATCAAAGATGTGATGAATGTAATGACAGAAGATAAGATGTTGCTCTGATGAAGGGTTAAACTCTGACCATCTCATGTGAAACACATTTTTATCTCCAAAGAGCTGGAAAAACTAACTTTGCTAACTCCAGCGCTTACCCCTCTCCAGCTGACAGCAATGAAAATCTGGCAGATTCATTTCCATGAAAATCCAAAAAGTTTTTTTTAAATGTTTTATCTCTCATTGTTTCTCAGCTTGCATAAGATGATTTAGCTCAGTAGTTATATTTGCATCTTTTTTATTGCATTTGAGGCATCATTAGCCAAGTTGAGGTAGCAAATTAGAGTGCTTGTAACCAAAATCTAATATCCTGAATTGCAATTTGCATAAAACATTTATTTACATGAAGTTTTCAAGGTATGCATCTTATGGATAAAACTATCATTCCTTCATAAGAAAATACATGAATGTACTTCCTGTGTGTGGTGTGTGAGGAGAGATTCTGTTATGTTGCATAAGGCATTGCCTTCATAAAATAATGAGGGGAAAACTGACTCTCTTTCTTCTGAAGATGCAGCAATGTCAATCACAGTAATCTTGATTAGATGGCAAGAAGTATAATTGCTGCTCAAGTCTTCACTGATTGCTGACTATGTAAATGTGAGGGGCTGATAAAACACCCTGGCAGCAGAGTCATTAACTCTCTGCAGCTTTTCTGGAATTTTAAAGAAAGTATGTGGGTGTGATTGGTAAACAATGGTATTGAAGAAAGTTATTCGGTTGTGTCCTGGGTTATANACTTCTAGCACCTTATACAAGGTAACCAAAACATTATTAAAAGACAGATTTGTAAATGCCACCCTGTGCAGGCTGAGGGAACAACCCACAGTCACTGACTGGTAAGGATTGGACCTTGGATCTTTCTTCTCTGCATGGGTCAAAACTGACATTGTAAAAGGTCTGAGGGAGCTGTCCAAGGGATAGAGTTGTAGAATACATATTAGAGGGTGATCTTGTGACTAAGGCAACAAACACTTCAGGTCTCTTGTGACTTTCAACAAATCCTCTGTGATCTTTCTCAAATGAGGCTTTTCATACTTTAGCGCTCCTTAAGTAATAAAAATGTACCAGTAGTATTCTATTTTCAATAAAACTGATGCATGGCCTCAGAAGCACAAAGGTTAAAGGTGATTAAATTTCATTTGGGAGTTCATATCCTGTTATAAATGAAGAACTGCCCTCCTTGGTTTTCCAGGCTAAAGTCTCAAGTCTCCCTTTAACATACCTGTACAGATGATTTTCCTTTGTTGAGGGTTTGACAGATGTCACAAACTAAAAATCCTCCCATCCATGGGCATGACCTGATTAACTTTAGTCTGAGGTTATTTTTAAACCTCATTTTACACTGCTTCTTGTCAGTGGTGACAATTCATTATGATAATGAAGGTTAATAGAGAGGAACATTTTTCATCAGCCATGAGAGATGATCTTTAATTTTCTGTATAGAACCCTTATAAAACATTTGCATTTTCCTTGAATGGCAGACATAATATTAATAATAATTATAAAAAGGGAGTTTCTGAAGAGAAGTACATTAATATCAGTGTCAATATTAGCCAGAGGACTAAACAAAAAATGTGGTCAGTGAAAAGAAAAGCAGGAAGATAATGAATAGTTATGACTTCAAAAATAAAAAACATAGTAGAATTTTATCAGCACCTTTTACAGAAGCTATTAAAGAATAAGACAAGGTGGTGGAATGAATTTGAAAGAGCTTGTGTATGAACATGAATGCCTGGCTCTCTGAAAAGGATGGAGCCAGGCAACTTCCACCTTGCAGTTGTCCTTGCACAGAAGAGCTGATCTCCCATCCAGGGTTCTAGTTCTGAATTGCATTTACATTACCAAAAATTTCACATGGCACCTACTGCCCCCAAAATCCAAGATGGTACCTGTGGGGGAATTTATCTCACTTAGATCTCAGTGTTTGTAACACAGACTCCTGTGGGACCGTGGGATCCCTCTGTAACCAGCAGAGATAAAGTGTGGGATGTGGCTGCCTTACTGCAGGGTAGGTGCCCACATCTGACCAGCTGGGTCACAACCCAGACTCCACTGACTCACCACTGGCTACAAGAGCACCTAAGCTGGTCAAGACAATACTTCACTGTGCTCTCCCCACCCTTAGCTTTTTGTGCCCACTTACCCCATGATTCTGGGTGTTTGGTGTTTTGACAGAACAGACCTGCATCATGGCATGCCAGGGCTGACATAAAGTCCAGAAGTCCTCAAATGGAATTAATTTCAACTGGTTACTTGCGGGATTAAAAGCTCTCTGAGGCAATTACTACTGATGCTGCCATTCGTATTGAATTTACCAATGTTAAATGTTAATCACAACTCCTTTGTATCATGTTGAGGCCTATTCAAGAGACAGAAAGGCTCCAGCTGGTTTTAATGAGATAGGGGAAAAGCCCAAGATAGGCATTAAATGTGGGATTCTTTGCTATGTTCTGACAGGAGAATCATGGTTTATATGCCTGCCATGGGAAGCCTTCTGTCAAAATAAAATTGGGTCCTCTTCTGGGACAGTCGATTACTGATGTATCTCTCCAGAAAATGTCTGTTGTACCAGTCTTGTGAAACACAGATCCTTGGTGGTCTAGTTCAGATCTCATTAGAAAGTATTCTTAAACTTGAGGTGAACAAATGGGAATTTGTGTGTTCTAAAGATGTCTAAAGCAGTATATGTCAATTTATGCAAAAACCCCTCTCACTTCAAGAGGACACCTATAGACTGTGCAGGGCTGGATGAGCTCCCTGTGGATGTCTGCTGAGGGCTGGCCCTGGGCAGATGACAATGTCTGACACACTTCCAGGAAAGTGTTATTTTTGCTTATGTTTCCTGTGCAACCACACAAGAATAAAATGTAACTGGTCAAGAGTGTGACAAGTTACTGTTTAGTAGTTTGGAACCACCTCCTGGATGTAAAATGGACATTTAGATATCCTTACCTTTTTAATTTGACCAGTGGCTCACTCATCCAGTAAACCTATGTCTCAAGACAGTGATTTCAATGTTAATTGCATTTTTTTCTTAATTAAAACAGGTGGCTGAATTACGGGTCTATTACGCAGACCATTTCCTCTTCTAGGAGTGGTAGATGTATAATTGTGCTGCTGTTCTTCAAGCATCTAACCACAAGTTTGGTAAATTTTTTCCCTCTCACAGAATGGGTCAAAGATTTGTGCAGCCTCCTATTCCTGTGAATAAATAGTTTCTCTGCTATCTGAAAACCTAAATCTCTCACAGCCGTATTTAAATCTCTTGCAGCCTAAATTTCTTTAACCATAAAGCCAATTAAAAACATAGAAGAATATCTCCAAAACTAATTAGGCCTTCTTAGCCAAGCTTTTAAACCCTCCCGGTTGGAGCAGATCTTGAGGCAGAGGCATCGGTCAGGTCTGTGCAGCTGTTAATGTGCAGCCTTGTGGCCCAGGTGGTGCAGATATAGCTGCATATAGATGGCAATAGCCTGGAATCACTTTTTCATGATGGGCCGACACTGAAGTGTCCTGACATGATGGAACAGTGAGTGAAGGTCTCTGGAGAACCCATCCCAGAGGCAACTGAGGCCAGCCAGCCCCTTGAGTGATTGCTGAGATGCTCAGGTCCTCAGTGTGCCACACTTCTGAGACCTACAGATCACCTGTCAACCACCCAAAGGCTAAGGAGTCCTCTAGAGCTTCTCAGCAGCAGAAAAGGAGCCATTGTGCTGTTTTGCTGAGTGCTGTCTTCCAGAGCCATGACTGCCTTTGTTTCCCTTGTGCTCAAATGTGCAGGTGCAGGGGCCAACTGCCTCATCAGATATTATCTAAAAGGCTATTTTTTTCCTCACTTCCCTTGAGCTGAGACATGTCTAAATGACCAAGAAATAAATTCATTTAGGTGAATAACACTATAACTTGGAAAGATCAGACAACTGATACCTCTGAAAATCCAAAGAATAGTGCTCAGAAGATGAAAGGAAAATGATCCTGGTAATTGTTGTCCCTTAAACTGCAAAAAAAATGACAGGGGTGTTCTCGAATGAAGAAAATACTGTGTGCAGAAAAGCATGGAACATGTTTTGAAAACTTGATTTTTGACAGAATTATACTGCAAAGGTTTGTCCCCTGCAGCTCTCCTTAAAGCCAAAACAGCTTTCGATTTAAAGGAGATATTGAGAATGGTGTGTGAACGGATTCTTACCCAAAGCATGAATTTAAAATGTCTTTCCAGACAAGTGTGCTAAAAAACACTGAAATTGCAGCATATTTGAAATCATGGCTAATGGCTACAGTTAGAATCAATCTTTTTTAACACCCACGTTAGTGGTCTAAGAAGGCTGAGTAGACTTATTGTTAGTGGGGTTCTTAGACCTTTGAAGGGAAATGTGAACACAGTAACAATGATAAAAGCACAGAAGCTGCTAGCAAATAAAAAGTTAGGTTTGTTTTAGAGGAAAATGAATGAAATGATCCAGCGAAAATGATTTTTTGTTTAGGCAGTAGGTAGAGGAATATTAAAAATTAATGGTGCTGGCTAAAATGCAGAAACAGAAATATATCGGTGGGAATGTTATGGACAGGAGTGAAAGGGTTGGGATCAGAAGGATGGCCCAGATACTTTCTTCTTTTCTATCTTGCTTTCTAGGACTCCGCAACTTTTCAACAAGCTACTACTGTAACGTTTGGTCAGCATAAACAAGCTGGGCAAAGCAAAGTAATTTACCTGAGCAGTGTCAGTGTCTGTATTCTGATCATCACTGTACACAGGACATTGCAGTCAACACAAAGAAAATTCAAAGGAAGAAAATTGAGGCATTAGGAAAATGGAGGAATTATATGTAGAGAGAGATAGGTTAGATATATAGATATAGATATAGATATAGATATAAGAGGAAAATATTAGATGCCAAATTTATAAATCTAAGAAAGGTGTTGTAAGCAGGTCTGGGCAGAGTTCCATACCAGAGAGAGTGGCTCAGCTGTGGCATTTCTGACATGGCAGTTCATTGCTGTGCAGGTCTCCCAAGCAGGGTGAGCAGCAGGGAGGGCGGGAGGGGACCCTGCGCCTTTTCTGAGCAGCAGCTGGTGCCAAGAAGGCCAAGACCATCCTGGCTGTTATTAGTAAAGGGTGACCAGAAGGACTATACTCGGCATTGATGAGACCACACCTTGAATCCTGTGTCCAGTTTTGGGTCCCTCATAGAAATAAAGATATTGAGGTTCTGGAGCGTGTCCAGAGCAGGGCAATGGAGCTGGTGAAGGGTCTGGCGCAGAAGTCTGAGGAGTAGCTGAAGGAGCTGGGGGTGTTTAGTCTGAATAAAAACGAGCTCAGGGGAGATGTTATCACTCTCTACAATTCTCTGAGAGGAGGTTGTAGCCAGGTGAGTGTTGGTCTCTCAGACAAAATAATGTGCTAAATTCATCAAGTGTGGATAAACAGGGTTGCCACTATAGTTTGGGAATCAGAAATTGCTGCAGAACTGAATATGTTGCTCATTACTGAAAATCAATAGGTGACATACTAATTGACATTACTTCCTTTGCTCATAATTTATGTTGTGTTTTCTGGGTGTTAAATATTATTGTGGGTCCAGCAAGTGAAAAACTGTGATTTGACATTGTGTTTGCTCATTTTGCCACATTCTGTATGAGTACATAAGAAAAATGATTGGAGAAAATTAAGACCTGAAGATGTCAGTTTGTTTTTAATGCTCTGAGCACAAGATTGGTTAAGCTGTTCCTTAAATTGAACACAAGGAAAATGATACCTTATGGGCTAGAATTTCTGCAGGTGGTAATTAATGTAGCATTAGTCAACATATCAGAACTACACCCATTTGCATCAATCAGTGATTTACAGAAATTTGCATTGGCTCAGAACTGTGTCCTGATTTTCTTTGCACACCTTCCCCACATGTCAAAACAATATATATTTTTTGCTTTTCATGTTTGGACTGTTTGTTAATGAGATAGTGACAGGTAATGCATGAGTTTACAGGTGTCAGTGATTTAAACAAAACAGTAGTTACTGTAGCAAATCCCTGATGATAACACTTGCCTGGTTCCATTATAAGCTAGTGAAGTCTCCAGCTGTGCACTGCTATGTGGTCAGAGGAGATAAAAAAAGGGCTTGGGTTCACATGGGTGGAGAGCATTAGTGAATTGCCAGACTATTTTGCACACTGGATAGCATTCATCAGCCTTAGAAAGGCACTCACAGTTAGTTATGTCAGGCATTACATGAACAAATAGAGCATTTTTGGCCTGAGAGAATGCAAACATTATGCAGTTTGGTCAAGTGGGCAGAGTACGGGTGTCCAATCCAAAGAATGGAATATGCTTGCTTGCCGTGTGACCTTGAATAAATTGATTTGCCTCTTAGTTTTTTAGTTATCTCATCTGTAGAATTGTGGCTGTGTTGCTGATCTCCACTGAAAAATATTTTGAGATAATTTGCTAGACAAAATCCCAGTGATGCCTACTTCATTATCTCTAGCAGAGCCCAGTGAGAGCACTTTAAATTTTAGTGCCAAGCTCAAAGTAAATGAGTCCCTTCCATTACAGTGATTCACCCTCTTGAACCGAGGTTCTGGCTCACAACACTTACCACTTTTGACAAGATATTTTCTATTGCTTCCTGAAAAATTTACAGGGATGTAGCTGTTCTGCATTATTCCAGCATCATTAATTAATTGCTTGCTGACGAACTTTCCCACTCCAACCACCAGATGTCCTCTTCTAGGATTTGTGGCCACCCCCTTTAAATATTTTAAATTCACCAAATTTACACAAAGAATGTTCTTTGCTCCTCCAAATATCACAGAACCATTAACAAAGAACACTTGTAGTTGTTCTGGGTTTGGGAAGTCACATATACCAAAAACTGAGATACAGCACAGTCCAACAGGAAGACCTGCAGTGATACTCTTCTCTGAAAAGAGGAAGGTCACGGTGGAATCTTTGAAAATATCCCCTCAGGTGATCTCACTAAGTTTCAGAATAGTAGGATTTTACATAAAATCTTATTTTTGGTCTTACCTCAGAAGTAGCTGTGAAGTACCACAAATAATGCACTGTTGTCATGAAATAATCATTCTGGGAGAGGGGGAAGTGGCATAATCTTCCAAATCCATTTCTTTTAGGACTGACATTTAGTTCCGTAAGAACCCTCAAAGAACTATCTTGGCTGATCTGTGTATGTCAGCATCACCCAAAGTGACACCTGAAAGGGGGTTTGTGGTGGATTTGCAGGGGTGAACTCCTTCATCTACTTCAGTTCATGGTGATTCCAAAGGCTTTTGAATGCCCAAGGGAAGAGAGATTTGGGTCATCTTCTTGAAAACTCACAGGAAGGGTTCATGGTGGTATAAACTGCCAGAGTTTGGAAACGTCAGCCATTTCTTAAAGATGTGAATATCTGCCTGCTGATTATGGAATTCAGCCTTTGCCATCTGAAAGACATAATTTTTAACTGGAGAGGAAATAAGAGGCAGAAATAATCTCAAGGTAACATATTCAAAGTGTCTGAGCTGATGCTGTTTTCAGTGCCTCAGTGAGAGACCAGGTTTAGTTGCAGTGCAGTGCCTACAGAGCCCTGCAGTCCCCCAGGCTTTTACAGCACTATTTCACTGGGATGGCAGAAAAACCTTCAGGCCTCTCAGGTTTATGTCACACATTCTGTGGATATTTTCTTTGACAGTGGAGTGAGCTGGAGGCAGCCTTGGCTGCAGCTCATCTAGAGATGATTACATTATCTGCTCTGGGCCACCCTATATTGGATAATAACATTTGGCTACTCATAAATAAACATCATGTGGAACCATTAGCCAGAAATTAAATATGTTAATAAACTGGTTCTGTGAAAGGGAACCTACCACGGCTATAAAATACTCAGGTAAATTGTTATGATTTACCACCATAAAGTTACACTCTGTGTTCATGGTGCTGCAAGACACCCTTAAATTGCCTGTGAGTTTTGTCCTATGGACTTGAAAAATCCTTACAGCATCTAACATATGATCATTCTGGGTTTTTTTGGAGTAATTTCTGCTCTTCCCTATTTTGTATAAAAAGATTTGTCTGCGTGGAGAAGTGTACTTTTTATTGTCATAATCATAAATTAAAAGTAAAATTACTTGATAATAAACAAGGGCTTGCATAATCTTCATAATTCGTCATCTCAAGCAGACCCACAAACATATAAACCTCAAAATGAACTTTCTTCAGCTTCATTTTAGAGATAAATCTGTATTATCCTGAGGAACAGATCTCTTCTTGGTAAATCTTGGATAACAATGTACTTTCAAAAGTGAAAGTCATCTGCAATGTGAGATGACTGCAGAGTGCAAGTGACACTGAGAAACTCAGAACTGAGGTCGAGTCCAGATCTCTTATAGACCCTTTTAGGTAGTGGAAGGAGCTATAAGTTTTTCCTGGAGTCTTCTCTATTCCAGGCTGAACAACTCCTCCTATAGGAGAGGTGCTCCAGCCCTATGATCAGCTTCACGGGTGTCCCCTAGACTTGCTCTCACAGGTCCATGTCTGTCCTGTTCTGGGGACCCCAGAGCTGGATGCAGCACTGGATGTGGGGGTCTCACCAGAGCAGAGTGGAGGGGCAGGATCACCTCACACAGCCTGTGCTGTCCACATTTCTTTGATGAATCTAGGACACATTTGGCTTTCTGGGCTGCAAGCACACATTTCTGGATCACAATAAGCTTTTCATCCACAAAGTGAATTTCTCTCCTGTATTAATCTTGATCCATTCCCCATCCAGCCCGTACTTGTGCTCAAATGTATATTTACATAATACCTGTATCTATACAGTACATATAGATATATATTGTGTGCATGTATATATGCCTATTTTGTCCCAGTTCATTAAGGAAAAAACTGTTTTGTGCTGGTTTCACCTGTCCTGGATTATGCTGTTTTACCACATAGATATCTGACATTGAGCTATTTTGTCATACAGAGACTAGCACCAACAAAAAACCTGTTTTCTACTGTGAAGAAACTGCGTGAAATAAACCAGGCTCCTTTCACAGAGGTCTATCTCCAGTCTAGGTGAATTTAGGTCAGGGTATATTTTGGTGAATGAAGGCTTTTATTTCTGTCCTGAATGGGCGTGTTTTTGCTGTTCTCCCACAAGAGGGCAGCAAAGGAAAATGGTTGCTGAAACCCAAGACAAAAACATTCAAGGACGTTTAAGCATTTGAGTTTCCCACTGAGTTTAATAAGATTCTGAAAATACCATTGTGTGGGAACTAGGAGAGCTTGTAGAAGCCACCTGGTGAGAGGAAGAGATTTTTATTTTTTTTCAAAAGCTCTCCAAGCCTCTCAATCTATTGATAGCTTAATGAAGTTATTTGCTACTACCTTCAAATATGCTCCCTGATCATGTGATAACAGCATAGCAGCTGGGCAAGGTCTCCTGGGCTTCACCATCCTCATCTCTAGTGTTAATTGCTCTATTATTTCAGAATTTAAGTGCTTTATCTCAAATCTCTCCTTCTCTTTTTAAACTCTTCACCCACGGAAGTGCTGACACAAATGGAAAGTCTGGCTACAGTTGAAGAATGACCTGGTGGCAACAAAACTATCTCACTCTGGGATATTTTATCCCCAAATCCAACCTGAGTAATAAAGGAATTCTGATTGGGTGTGTGAGGACGGGGGGAGTGGAGGTTTGGGGCGTGTTGTTGGCAGCTTTATCCAGAGCTATTCAAGCAGGGTGTTACAGCTGGTTAGAGTTGCTGGGGGAGTGTCTGCGAGCCACAGTGGCTGAGCTGAATGCAAATAGAGGTTTAATCAAAGTGGTTCTGTGCAGCAAGCTGTATTTTCATTCATGTGTTCTGTGGTCCTTGCAGGCAACCAGGGCACCAGCATGTTAATTACCTATAAAATAGACAGGAGAATTTTCCCAGTTTTAAGTTAAGAGGTTTCAGCTTCTAAATGAGTGACAAACAGAAAGTAGAGGGGAAAAAAAAAAAAGGAAGAAAAAAACCAACAAAAAATAGCATAGGAAAGTGAAGGCATCTTTCCAAGGGATGTATTAGGGCTTGGATTTGGACCCAAATCTCAGTCGTTTTGTAGCCTCAGGATTGTGGCATTTTCTGCTACCACTGCTGCTGTATTGTACCTAACAGAAAGTGTGCTCTGGGTGATACCAGAACACAAGTGAAAGGGACAGGGACACAGGGACATGTTTGTTCATGCCAAACAGGATCTCTGTCCATGCTGGTGTCTTCCAGTGAATGCAGTAGAATGAGAAGTGAAGTGCAGCAAGCCACAAGTGCAGCCAAAACTGTTACAGTTTACCTGAGGCTGAGGATGCAGAGAAACTATCCCTTTTCAAATGATGTCCCAGGGTTACTAGGTCTAGGACAAGACCTAGTCATTCCTCCAGCACGTGCCTGGCTGCCTGAAAACAAACCCTGAGCATCTGCCCTAAAGGAAGCACCAACATGCTCCAACCTGCTGCCCAGATGAAGAAGATGGGGATTGTCCCCACTGCCATCTGAGGTGGGTGTGGCCAGGCAGAGCTGCTGTCTTAACTGAGACAAACTTGGCTGCCTGGAACACTGCTATAAAGAGAGGTTATTACCTCTGTGTGCCTCCGTCTCTTTTATTTTTTACTGCAAACTGACCTGTTTTGTTTTTTTCCTAGTGGAGATGCCATCTTCAGATTCAAAATAAAAGTGATATCTAAGCACTCAAACTACAAGTGATGACTGAACGCTGTACCTTGTCTGCTGCTGCTGAGACAGGCCAGCATTCACTGCAGTGCATCCCACTTTGTGCATCTCTGTGGAGCAGCAGGCTGGGTCTTGTCTGGGATCTGCCTGTGCAAGCTGCCCTAGCACATCTGCCTGACACCAGGGCACCACATCCCTCTGTGGTCTTTGGGTCCTGCTTCTGTTATGGCTTTTTATGGTGAGGGGCATGGTCCCATCCATTCAGGGTTGCAAGAATCAACCCTAGATCTGTTCCAGGGCAGGAAAGGCTCTGGTTAAGCCCTGGTTAAGACCGAAAATGAAACCCATGTTGGACACAACTATGAACACAGTGTAACACTTTAAAGCAAGAAAAAAATGAAATCTTTTTTGTGTTAGACTGAACTTCTAAAATAGTAAGTACCATTCAGCTCTCCAGAGCTCTAGCAGATGGATGAACTAGGAGTGTTTTTTTAAGCCAATGCACATCTCTCCAAGTAAAATGCCACTCTCCATTATTCTGAGTTGGAAGAATAATGAAACAATCAATCAAATCCTCTAACACTGACAGAAAACAGACAAAAATCCATGAGCCCCTTTGAGACTCTAAGAGGATTAAACTCCTTGGGCAGGAACTCTTCTATAAGGGTTTGTTTGTGGTAAGAAAAAAGTTTGAAAGATGTGTATGGTCAGTTCAAAACATCAGCCTTACAAACCTTGTATGTTATCTGAAGTGAAACAACCCTGTTGTTTAGATCTGTGTTAGGATCAACAACCTGAAATGTAATTTCGAGTCTGGTACAAACAAGCCAAGAAGCATCAGACAAATCCCTTTGGTGCTTAGAGCCCTTCACATCCTTCCATATTCAGCCCATTTGTTTCTTTGGTAGCAAACTCCTCAAGGCTGGCATTATAGACACACTTACAGAAGCAGCTGATAAGTGTTTAATGCAACCTGAGACCACTCAGGGAGCCTTGTGTAGTCCCGCCATGCTAGATCCGTGGGCAGTGATGGAGTTGAGGAGAACCAAGGAGGATCCCCTTCCATCAGCAATGCCCTCTGAGGTGTCAGCACCCTGTGAGTCTGTGTTAATGCAAAAGGACTGCTGAATTCTTCCCCTCATCCACAGCATAATTATATCTGGACCTGCATATGGTAACATTTCCAGGAGCACTGAAGAGATAACTAACTTCTTTTACACAGTGCGCAGTGGGGTTCCAATTTTGGCTAGAGACTATTACAAATCAAGAAGCATCTGGTGTAACATAAAAGTAAGTGTAGCATGAATGAGCCATTTCTTTGTATTTTGCTCAGGTGAGATAATATTTTGGAGAATATAAGGCATAAGGGAGATTTTTCAGGATTTTCTGGGTTGGGTCTCAGGTTATTATTCTCCTAATCAGAGACAACAAAAGTCCCGTAACTTCATGGGTTGTAATATATTATTAAGGTTGTTTTAAGCATAGTGGGGAGCAATGATTTGTCTGTGCAGCTGGAGCATGGTGGTGTTAATTACTGCAGCATGTTGTGTGACATTGACAGGGATGTACACAGTGGATACCTGGAATACTATAAAGCCCAGGCCTTACAGAGATCCATCACAGAGATGTCCTGGGTGTTATTCTCAGTATTACTTCCATTTAGGTATTCTTAGCACATATGGCTGTTGTATAGGACAAAGATACTAAAAAAAAATCTTTGATTTGGTTTGAAGGGAAACACAGGAAATACTGAGGATTGCCAGAAAAAATCAGGTTAGAAAAGTTCACCTATTTTCTGACACCCTACTTCTCGTTTCAATTGCTATCTCCTTCACAGAATTGTGTCACAGATTGGTTTGGGTTGGAAGGGACCCTTAAACATCATCCTGTCCAGCCTCACTGCCAAACCTCAAGGTTAGTTTGGACCTTACTGCTGACCTGAAAACCTCAGATATTATATGTCCTTCTGGGAAACTGATGTGATCTTTGAGTAGAGTCAGATGATTTCCATGCACTTTAATTTGCATTCCAAATTTTTGGCTCTGCTATAAATACAATAACACTATATTTTTGGACATATCTGCATTCCTTGTTCAAGGCAGAGGGTATTGAGCATGAGCAGACCATCTGATAGTTTTTTATTAGAGGCCCACATGAGTTGAGAGCTCCTTTTAAAAATTATGTACTGTAGAGGAATGAAAACAGCAGATCTTTCTGCACATAAGCATTCTGTGCTGGTAAAAGACTGAGTACTATTTAAGGATGTCACAGAAAAGAAAGAAAGAGAGAAAGTTGTTCACAGCTACCTAAACAATGATTACACAGTAAATGGATCCCTCAGAAAATACTGGAATGATTTCTAATGCTTGTGGTTTTCCTATGCGTGCAGCATGACAGATTTGCAGATGAATTAGACTGCAACAGTCAGCAGATGTGATTGTTTTCCAGAACCACTGTTTGAGACAACCCTACTGAATTCCTCTGATTTTTTCAAACGCCCCTCCCAAAGGAACTTATATTGTTTCTTTTTTCCCCACCACCCACAACATATTACAGATTTTGGTGTTTATTAACTTATAAATGAAGTGCGAAGTAAGAGCACGTCGGTTTCATGACAGCTTGTTTCAGGTAAGCAGGACTGAGCCTGAGTTTGCCCACGGGTGTGTTTGTTCTGCCTGCAGGTTTGCATCCTGTCTGTTTCTGAACTTGTGACTCTTTACAACTTCCATCATTTTCATCATAGAATTATAGAATATGCTGAGTTGGAAGACACCCATCAGGATCATCAAGTCCTGGCCCTGCAGAGGAGAACCCCAAGAATCACCCCATGTGCCTGAGAGCATTGTCCAAACTCTTTTTGAGCTCTGTCAGACTTGGAGCTGTGACCACTTCCCTGGGGAGCCTGTTCCAGTGCCCAACCACTCTCTGGGTGAAGAACCTTTCCCAATACCCAGACTAAACCTCCCCTGGCACAGCTTGAGGCCATTTCTTGGGTCCTGTCACTGGTCACTAGAGATAAAAGGTCAGTGTCTGCCCCTCTTTTTCCCCTCATGAGGAAGCTGTAACTGCAATGATGTCTCCCCTCAGTCTCCTCTCCTCCAGGCTGAACAATCCAAGTGACCTCAGCTGTTCCTCATGGTACCAGCTGTCTTACCACAAAAAATAGAAGAATTTGCACCTAACTCTAACAAGAGTTCAGGTAATGCCAAGTGTGGGAAGATTCATGTGCTAAAATAATTTCATATAAGTGTGTATATGAGTGTTTCAGCACCAAAGTTGATATCATGCAGCCAAGTTCTGTAGCATAACTCAGGAGAGGTATCTGTTACGATCTGACTGCTCTGGAAATAGAGCTCACAGTCCCTAATGTGCTTTGGCAGCCACAGTAATGAACATCATGCTTGGGGACTACAGTCCAGCAAAAGCACAAGATCCAATGTGAAGAATGCCAAGATCAGTCCCTGGAAGGGCCTGTCAATGCTGGCAGGATGATGATCATGAGGGAAAGTCAACAGCAAAGATCAGATTAGGAGAAGAATTCACAGGGGTGTCTGAGACATCAGTGGCCACTTTATGCTGTTTGTCTTGGAAAGAAAGGTCTTAGTTGAGCTGGCTGGTGTTCCAATAAAACTTTTGGCTCATTCATTCCCCCAATTCAAATATCTGTGGCTGAGATCTGCATCAGGAGAGTGGAGACCTGAAGTGATTAAGAAGTCTTCGGACACAGCTGGAGGGTCATAAGTTCCCATGAATGCTTGAAGAAATGCAATATATATACTCCTGAGGAAAGGATTAGCTGTCTCCAGGTTGGGGGAGAAATTTCAGGACTTGGTAGACTGACAAGGTCCAGGTCATAGATTAAAATCAAATGATGTCAGAAATTAATGCTAATGTTTGTTTGGGTCACAAAACTAATTTATTTAGATTATCCAGCCCTAGATGTTTTCAGTGTAAGACATAAATTGAGGGGCATAAGGTGCAGAAGGATTGTTCCCACAGGCAATACCCACAGCTCTGAATACATGATCCCTGCCTTTCCATGCGGTGGCATTGTGAAAAGGGTACATACAACAGCACCTTTCGTCTGGATTTATCCTGAGCCTGGTTACTTGCTGCTATGGGAATCAAAATTAATAACTTGGTCAGATGTGTCTGCTTCATCTTTTCCATCTCTCTGGCCAATAATTTCATCCTACTTGCAGGTGCAAAAAGGAATTGCTGTGTCATTTATACTTGTTTCATGTTTTAAGTGTTTCTGTAAAGGAAAAGAAAGTGAGCTTCTGCAGCAGAAATACAATCTTCAGTTTTCTAGGTAAATTAATAAAAAAAGAGAGATTAATGGTTCTTTTGCAAAACATCACACACTAAATTTTTTTCACTTATCCAAGATATAGGAGGTAAGACAAATTGTAAATAAAGATGTTTCTGAAGAAAGAATTTTTTACAATAGTTCAAGAATAACCACAGAAAGGCACCATGGGCACAACTTACTTTAGTGTGCTGCAGCTTAAACTCTAAGCTTTTTAGAAAGTAAGGTCATTGTATTTCAGAACATTCATGTGGACACATCAAAAACATGACTGACAAACCCTGAGTTGTGTTTGTTGGCATTTCCCATGAGTCATAATGATTTCAGGACACTTATGACAGGCATCCAACAAAAGTGCTTGTTGTCTTGAAGAAGCTGCTTCTCTGCCTCAAAAACACCATTTAAGATGGTGTAAGATATATTAGGAAAAGACTGAACATCAGAACCTGTGGGGTAAACTGCATAAAGACAAACAATAGAAAGGAATTGTGATATTTCATGCAAATATTTGCCTACACAATTTAAAAAAAAATCTATTTTTAACAGCATCTAAAGGGGCTTGATGACACTAAACTGTTCTACCTCCACTTAGATACAATTGAAAATGTCTTCCCAAAAATAACCCTTTTGAAATTCTCATTTCATGACCCTTAGCAGGATGTTATGTCTTTAAGAAGTCTGCCCTGCCCTGACACTACCCCTGGTGTGAAATAGCTGTGTAGGCTCAAAGCAAAGTTAAAAGGCTTGAAGTGCACTGGAAGCTGTGCTCTTTTCTCCTGAGGCCCCTGACAAGAGAACATTGTGACTGGGCTGTGCCCTGAGGTGAAGCACTATTAATAATTCAGAACAGCAGACACTTATTCTGCCTTGCCATTGTGACTTTCCAGTGCAAATCTCTCACCTCTGTCACTTGGTGGGAACTGCTAATCCAACTGAAAAATTAGGAGTTATTCTCATCTTGGTGTCAGAATTAGGTAACAGTGCATTTTGGGTAGGGAAAGGGAAAATTTTTCTTGTCAGCCTTTGTGAGAAGTTTGAGAAATTCATCATGAATTGCAGGTTGTAAGTAGATAATTGGGTTATTTGTAAGGTATTTTATGAGCCTTTAATGTGCCACTTTTTCTTCCCTCCAGACAAGTTCAGAAGTAGCTTTTCTTTTCATTCTTCTTTTACTGCATCCTGTGTTTTTTTCTGTTTTCTGTTCCCAAGAGACTTTTCTGGATGTGGAATAAAAGCATACAGGAGCCTTGTCAGGCTGGGTATCTTACCTATGTAATATCACGTGTTTATACAAAAATGACAGGGACACATCACTATAATAAATTGCTCTTGTAGAAACCCCTTTATTTATTTGTCAAGGCCACATTTCTTGTTATAAGGGAAAGTACAAACACCCTCAGTTTGACAAGGTCACACAACTCAACATCACAACCACTTCCTGGCATCTCACTGAACCCTGTGTGAAGAAACTCTTGTTAAGAAACAAATGCTCTTCCCTAGTAGGTCTTACAGCCTTGCTTAGAACAACTGCAGTGGGGATTGATTGCTCTGAACACTGGGGTAAGGAAGGAAAAATGGCAGAGTGAGCAGTAAGCGGGTGGGAATGGTGGAATGCAATTGTGGGAGTAATTCACTTTCTTTCTTGATGCTTGACTACAGAGTTTTTTAGTAAAATCAATGAAGCAGTTACATAAGTGATTGGGAAGCTAAATAGCTTGGTGGAGTGTCTGCCAGTGAGCTGAGCCACTGGTTTGCAACGCCTCCAGTGCATTCACAAAGGGAGATAAATAAAAAATTATGGTTTTTACAGGCTCTGAATCAATGCATGAAATTGAAAAGATTTTCCTTCCTCATCTTCAATCAGTGCTTCATCTTCAGTACTAGCAAGAGCTGTGAAACATTCTCAGGACTGAAGATTTTGTCTTTTTCTCTTTTGGTTCTTTATCTCACTGGTGAAGAGATAATGCCAAATTCATGGATATAGAAAACAGAAAGCTTGAAATATCCAGCCTGTCTGTTGGAATTTCACAGATTGTAGAAAACACATTGTTCCCCATCAGTGGACTCAGGCACTTGTATTTGAATAAAGTATAACTTCCACAAAGGTCTCCATAATCTCATTTTGAACTCTTCAGGAGATAACAGGTCCATTGTTTTTCATTGTGTCCTGTTGCAGTGGTCAGGTATATTTGCTGTGTGGGCTTTATTTCCAATTTGATCTTGTGTATCTTCTCATCATAGTTTTTGTTCTGCTTTTCTTCGCTAGATTAAAGAGGTCTCAAGAAACTACTATTTTTGGCCCATGAAAGCATTCATACATTGGAATTAAATCAATTAATTCCAGTGAAACCTTCATTTCCATGTGCTACGCAGGTTGACTTAGTTCTGGCACTGACCTACAACAGGACGTTTATGAACACACTCTTGAGAGTCTTGGGGATCACAAGATCATAGAATCATAGAATCATTTAAGTTGGGAAAGACCTCTAGGATCAGCAAGTCCAACCATTAACCCACCACTGCCAACTCCACCATTAAACAGTACCCTAAGTTCCATGCCTTCACCAGGGTTGGTGACGCCACCATTTTCCTGGACAGCTTGCTCCAATGCCTGACTGTGCTTTAGGAGAAGAATTTTTTCCCCTAATATCTAATCTTAACCTCTCCTGGAGCAAGTTGAGGCCATTTCCTCTGGTCCTGTCTCTTGTTAGCTGGGAGAAGAGACTGACCCCCACCTGGCTACAGCCTTCTGTCAGGGAGTTTAGAGCGATAACATCTGACCCCCAGTTTCTCCAGGCTGAACACCCCCAGCTCCCTCAGCTGCTCCTCATCAGACTTGTGTTCCAGACTTTTAACCAGCTCCATTTTAACCATACAAGACCTCCAAGCCTTTCTTTTTATGAGACCCAGGGCTGGACACAGGGTTTGAAGTGCAGGCTCACCCGTGCTGAGTACAGAGGGAATGGTCACTGCCCTGGTCCTCTTGGCCTTTTGGAGTAGCACAGACTGTTACAAAACTGAGAGTCAGGGCTGAAAGAGTCTGACATATGAAATGGACTTACACAGAAGACAGATGATCAAATTTGATGCTATGGCCTTGAGCAAAGGTGATGATGGCTGTTGTTTAGATGTAGTGGCTTCTACATTAAAGGAGGAAGGAACTCTGGTTGGATACCAGTCTCTGCTTCAAAGACAGATTAGAAAGGTTTTTTTATTCCTTTACTGGTAATTTTTTAGCCTTTGGAACATGGAGCAAAACCAACTTCTTCCTAATGTATTTATGCTAAGATGCAATACTTTCTGACATCCACAAGATATATTCCAGCATGGGTTTAAAAATAGAGATGGATAATAATTTAGATGGTTTTTGGACTCTTAATCAAAGAATCCATAGTAGAGTATGGCTAAGTGTCTGAAAGTGGAAGTTCCCATTGCAGTGGTTGCTATCAAAGGTTTCTTTTTTGGATGTTTGACAGGAGATGCTCCACAGAGAGAAACCCAAGGTTCTTTCCTCAGAGAGAATCCAAAGGGTTTGCTGTGTCTAGCTGAGATTGGCCAATGTCAGTATGCTCTGCATGAGGATACAGACTCGACGTGAAGGCAGCATCAAATGTGAAAATAAAACCTGTGAAACTGCATTCTACAGGCAATGACTAAATAGTGGTGTTCTCTGTGCACAACATTACCTTAAAGCTCAAAATAAAATATTGACCTTTATCCATAAAGTTTGAGATAGCTTAGAACTTTTTCATGGAGTTTCCTTTTCCTTTTGTTTTAATTGAATTCTCAGGCTGATGGAGGCCCTTCTGCTGTAGGCCTCCAGCTCTGAAATTGATGTGAGCAGATAGATGGGGTGAATTGGTGCCTGATACCACCTTGCAAACACGCTGCATAGGAAACTTTCAGTTCATAGAGGTGAGGACGGCATAGCTCTGGGAGGGAAGTATGGTGGAGATCCATAAGCTGCAATGGGCACGTGACCTACCTTGTCTGAGAGTAAGAGGAGGAAATGTTGCTTAAACAAAGTTTTAAGTGTTGCCGAGGTTTTTATTTCTGAATAAATTCTGAGTGGATAAATAAAGTGGAAATTATGGCTTACTTGGGTTTCTGTTTGTTCTGCAGGAAGCATTAAAAAACCCCCAAACAAAACCAGCAACAAAAAAGGATGTTGTTGGAGATGGTTCCATGAAAACCTGCCTGCTAACATCCCTGTGGTGTTTTTTGAGATGTGGTGGGTCCTGCCAAGTTAATTGCCAGGAGAAGGGGAGTCTCACAGCGCAGTAGGTGACTGCACACTGCAGTGTCAGCTGTGGCATGTGGGATGTATTCCCTGTGCCCTCATTATCCTGTGAACAGGTCTGGGACTGCTAAGCTGCCAAGCGTAACAACTTGCAGGTTATTAGATTGTTAATGAAGAATGAGCTGTAAAGGCAATGTGTTGATTCATCTTGCGGCATAGATCCTGCTCGGATCTTCTTCCCAGCATCATTCAGATGGGAGAAGTGCTAAAGAACAGCTCCCAGCTTGTTCAAGCCTCTGGTCTTGCCTTTCTTGGAAACAGGGACAAGGGAATGGATTGGTGCCACTGCAAGGCTTGGTCTTATCCATACAGAATATGCTGACGCCGAGACAGAGTTGTCACTCCTGACTCCAGGATGGAGCTTTAGAGCATCAATCTGGGCACATCCAAATGAGGCAATCACTCAGCTGAAGGAAAATTATTTGGTGATTTATAGAAACTTAGAAAACTGAGAGCCTGTCAAAATAGTCTCTGTGTGGAATGATGAATAGGAGGAGGCTGTTGTATTTTTTATTATTTTAAGTAACTGATGAGTTAATTAAAATTATACTTAATATCCTGTAGCTGTAATAATATCCTTTAGAGTACCTCATGTCACTACTGCTGGGAGTGGGTTTTGCAATCAAAAGTCGTTTCACACATATCATTCATTTTAGAGCCTTAGATTTTCAGCAAACCAACTGAGAATGCTTCTTCTTTGTCTCCATGTGGCAACAGTGGTGTTTTGTTTTTAATTAATATTGCAATATTTTGTTTTCAATTAATATTGCAAAGCTTAAGGAGGCACTAATTTCAGAATCCTCAAAAGGTACATGAACTGTGAAACAGAGAGATGTTCAGTATATCAATATTAACATAATATTCTGTGATCTGGAAATATTTCACAACCAGAAAAACAGAACACCTTGAGGTGAGGGACATCTGGGTCAGGAGAAGTAGCATGAGATGGCATTTTACAGGAGATTAACCAGCCCTGCATAGAGCTGTTTTCACTTGAAAAAGCTGAATTAATCAGTCTCTGTGTGGCTCTGTTACTCTGACAGCTATCACATATAGAATAGCTTAGGGGTAAATAGACAAAAAATAAGAAATTTTTTAGAAAAAAATTTGCCTTATGTACTAAAGTTATGTAAACAATGGAAAATTTTGTTCTTCTGAAAGAGCTAATGACAGCATTCCTTAAAAACTGCTGTAATCCTCAAGTGCCTGGACATACGCATATTGAGTTTTTACCCCTTCCCTCCCATCTGCCAGCTGCTCTGCTGTCATATTTTTTTTTTTCTCTCCTCCAGCAAAACACAGAGCTGGGGAAACCACAAACCCTGAATTGTGTCACTGCACAGAAGAAGATGGATGAGGAGGTTAATAAGTTGACTGTGCAATTATAACACTCACCATGTACCACCCACAATGGTTAACGTGGTTATTTGCTGCTCCTCTGATTATTTCTCTGCCTGTTTGTCAAGTCAGCTGTGGAGCCAGGCTCTGCTCCCTGCCTTGCTGCTCCACAGTGGGCAGCCCCAGGAAACCTGGCTATCAGGCATTTTGCTGTGCTGGGTGTTTGTATAAACTCCTTGACTCCCAGTGCACTTAGGAAAGGCAGCTGAAGTTCTGATAATGAGAAAAGGATTAGATGAGATTTTTATTTTTTTATTGCTGCAATTTTCCAAATGTGAAAACAACTGTGAAATAATCAGGAATGGATTAAAGCTGAAGATAGTGAGTGATTTTTTCCCTCTGTGCTTAAAAGCTATTTTTTGCATCGCTTTTTTTGTTAGCACACAGTTCTAAATGATATCACACCTATCACATTGTACTCGGTAGGATTAAACGCAGTGGTTTGAGTCTTAATGCGAGCCAAGAGTAGATGCCTTGACTGGTATCGGTACCTAACAGGGAATTTCTAAATATACATTATCAAAACTGGTCAATGCCATAAATTAATTAACACAAAAACTCCTTCACTACCCTTCAAACAAATCCTCTTGCTACAGGTATAACTTTTTGCTAGAATTTAGGTGGGATAGTTACAAAATGCACTTGGAGCACTACAAAGTAATGATTTTGGTACAGAACTGTTGTCCAGGTTGTCAATATTCCATCTGCTTTAATGATTGAGTACTTCAAAGCATAAGCTGCCCTTGATGCCGTTGATTTTATGTTGCTTTTCAGAGAAGAAAGCTGTGGGTTTTCAGCCTGTTTATTTAGAAATCATTTAAGAGCTCATGACATGCAGCTTGTTGGAGGAACTGAGATGCAAATTTCTGAGGGAGCAGCCTGTTACTGTTTATTTCTGTGTAGAGCACATTTGTAGAAAGAAATAAGGTGACATCAAAGAGTATAGTCAAATTTTGCCAAGGCTTTCTTCTCCTAATAGGGAAAATCTATGAAAGTTCTCAATATTTGCTAGCTGCTTTGGCTAAAGTGTGATGATATCAAGGCAATTTGTTATTATTAACCCAGGCATCACTGTTTCAAGGGATAATTACTAGGTGTTTGGCTTTATAGGTCCTTCTTGTATGAGCAGTTCTATCCTTTGTGAACAAGAAGGCCTGAAGATGGTTGTGAGGGAAAGCTGAATACACTAACGGTACCCATAAAGTCATGGAGTACAACAGGCAGACTGAGACCATAAATAATAGCTGTGCTCCACAGAAAACAGATTCTACATTGAGAAATAACATTGCTGTACCTATAAGGCACCTCATATAAAAAGAAACAATGCAGTTGCTGGAGTGACAAATAGCCAGCAAGTGTAGAAAAATTGTCTCATGCAGGGATTTACCTGCTACAGTAACAAGTGAAATTCCTTGCTAAAGAATCGCTCAAGTCAATGAGCTGATTTAACAGCAATGACCTGATTTAGCAAACTCTTTATCTGGTCAACAAGGACTCAGGTTTCGCTAGCCAGTGATTTTTCTTGGGAACACAGTTATGCTAATGGAGATTTTGAGAGGAATGACAGAGAAAGACATCTGTGTCTCTGATAAGAAACTGGAACCTGTACTAAGGAGCAGTGAAGTCGCCCTCATAACTCCAGTCTCCAATCGTGTTATCCAGTTAACACCTTCCACTCACTGAGAATTGTCATTACAGAGGTGGTGAGAATTAGAAAACCAGTTCAGCTGGGGAATTAGCAAGAATTAAATATTTAGAGGACCAGGAGAACTGAACCCATCCAGCCCAGAAAAAAAAAGTAAGCTGTTAAGGAGAGGAGAGGTGTTAATGAACTGTTTAAACCAGCCAAAGTTTCGTTATTTACTGCCTGAAATACCACAGTAAACATGAAATTAATTTAAATGCTTCAGATGTCATCACTTCCATGTATTCATCTCATCCAGCATCAGCACTTGAGCGCTTGCCTAGGTAAGCTGAAGGGTTTGACTTTCCATGCATGGCATAAAAGTGATATTTGTGGGGACTAAAAGGAGTAATACATTTGGAATGAGAGCTCAGTTACTGGTAGAAACATCCCTGGGTATATGATTTCAGACTGCTCATTGCTTTCTCTTTCCAGACCCACTAATTAGTGGTACAACTTTCTGTGGAATTTACTTGTCTATCTTATTTTCTGTTTCAGAATATGGCTCTTTACTGATACAACATTGCCCTACAAACCCATTCACTGGGTCACTTTACAATGAAATGAATATCATTGCAATTAAATGCTTTCATGTTTTGGTACCTCTTTTGTTAGTTAACAGCAATGTCTTCTAAAATGTATTAGTTAGGATGTTCTAGACAAATTGGCCATCTTCTAAAAATGAGGCTAACCCAGCAGCAGTGCTCCTAAGAACCTCGAGTTTTTATTAAGGGCCAGGTAACAGCAGCCTGCAAAAGGCAAGTCTGTATTTACAAAGAATCTCTATGTTGCACCGCACTGTTTGAGTGTGGTTCATCTGGGGATTGCTGTGTGATTACAGGTTCTGCTCTTCCATCTGTGGTTTACTTTAAAGATGGTATTTACTGAAATAAACCCAGCTCCTTTGAGAACAGCCTTGATGAGAGATTAGTTCATGTGCTTTACAGCCGTGTGTGAATCACGCCAGGAGTGCATATACAAACCTGGGCTATGTATTTACTCTTTCCAAGGTGAAGTTGATTAGCTAGTCCCCAAAAAGTTAACCTCCTTTTGATGCAGGGCTTGCAGGTGTGCCCTTGTAGCATCTCAGTAGGACTGTCTGTGCTGGCACACAAATAATTTAGGGTATTCTCATTCTTGGCTTGCCCTCATTTTGGGGCAACTGAGTGGGAGCTTAGCAGTGAGTTCTGTCTCCTGCTATACTTCAACATGCACCCATTTTACAGCCTCAGAAAATGCTTGTTTTGGCAAAACTCAGACTGGTGACAGGGTTAAGAGCTAAGCTCTGGAAAACAGCACCAGAGAATCTGATTAGTTTCTTCACTGTACAATTGATTCAGCTGTAGGCTCCAGACATGTCATTCAAAGTGTAACTCTGTTGTCTGTTTGTCTGTGTGCCAGTCTAAACAACACAGTTTGTCTGAGCCCTCCAAACAGGACAGATGGACATGAGAAACTGCCCACAGGAGAGCCTTGACCTCCTGCCTTCAGTGCGAGAGGTCAGGTGGACACCAACATTCAATTTATCTGCAGTGCAGTCACCCATCTGTGAGGAGGACACCTCAGTATATTATAAGCGTGAACTCAATGGAATCAGGAGTTTAGGACAAGATTCATCTCTTCTGTCTTTCAGACTCTCATATCTGGGTGGATGACGCACCTTAAAACCCTTTGGCTGTATTGTCAATATTTTCCATTTAGTCATGGGTATGAGGCAACTACCTTAGATGGTATAATTCTACTTGAAGGCAATTAAAGGTGAGAAGAACCTACTCAGTCTCCTTTTGTTTTGCTTTCATCTGAAAAATGTGGAGAGTATTTCCTCCTTTCACCATCATTAACTCTCTACACAATTCATGTTATAAATCCCTCCAGTCAGGGGTTTATTCTTGCCCCTTTCTGTAGGTAGATGACACAGCAGAGTGGTGGCCTACACTTACGGTGCCTGGACATTCAGATGTTAACCACAGCTGGTTGGGGAGAGATGCTGGCACCACTTGATAAAATATAAGAATCTGAATCTCATCAAAATATCACACCAGCAAAAAAAATCACACTCTTTCTAAAAAAAATTAAACCCTTTTTATTTGTATATTTATTTTTATATATAAAAGAAATACAAAAAACAACCCCACAAACAATGCTGATTATGGCAATTCAGTTTTGTCAGCCCCCTCTGCTTGGGCTGCTGCCTCAGATCCACCGGGAGTGAGCAAAGTCCTCCGGTTGTAATGTCCTTTTATGATTCCAGAGTTATTGTTCTCATTAAGAATTTGTTTCTGTTTTTGCCTGTTAAGAGACTGTACAAGTCCTAATACAACAGCTGCTAATGAATACTGTCCAGTGAGTTTTCTTGGTTGTAAGATTAGAGGATTTGGTTGAACTCTTCCTAGAAGAAAATATGTTTTGATTTTTCCTTCCTGTTCACTGATACCTTTCACATAAATTTCTCCCCGGTAGTCGAAGGCAAATCCCCGGTCCTTCAGGATCAGATACGTTTCTTCAGGCACTTGTATTCTGTCACTAACACCTGTGCTGTCCATTCGACTTGCTAAATTCACTGTTTTGCCCCAGATATCGTACTGGGGCTTCTTAGCACCGATAACTCCTGCTACGACAGAGCCGTGGCTAATCCCTAATTAAAAAAACACCAAAAAAACAAAGAAAAAGAAATGATAAATGAAAGATAAACTGTATACAATAATGACCGATACCCATATTTGCACTTAAGACCAGATGAAGCCTCATTCAGATACCCTTATCTATAGGCTTAAGAAAGCGGTGCATATATAAAGAAATTAAACAAACAAAAAAAAACCAACATGGAAAAGCTAGAAAACTTGAAAAGTGATATCAACAGGGTTATTTTATGGGACACCCATGTCAGTGGACTCAAAATACTTATGTGTCATCTGTATTCTGCACATTATTGCCAAAGCTCCTGAAAACTTAAATAGTAGGAAAGATTTCTGGAACTACACTTGTTGAGGATGACCTTGTCAGTGCTATACAGTCAAGAAATTGCATTCTTATTTTCTGTGAAGTAAAAATAATAAAGCATTCTGGGGAGTTATTGAAAGACTGCGTTTTGTAAGATTGTTGCATAAAAAGACAAGGAATAGCTATTTTTTTTTCTATAACAGTGTTTTGAGAATAATTTTAGTAGAGTGTAAGATCTTTTGGAAAAGGATTTTAGTTTTTTAGTTTCTTTTTTTTAAAGATTTTTTTTCTTAAAATAATGATAGAAATATTATCAAATACTCTTGTATTCATGCTCTATGAAATCTTTGTGTGTGATCCACACTTCCTAAGTGTGGGTGCCTCTTCCTTGAGAAATCTTGGGAACTATGTGTTTTGCCTTCAAAACTGTAGGGAAGTGCAGATCAGATAGGGATGCTGTGACCCTCCATGCTGTGACTGATGAATATGCTTCAGTTTTTCTATGACAGGGCTATCTATAAAAGACATTTCCCTTCCAGTTGTTTTTTTATTTTGGCCAATGACCAAATCAGCATGAGAAGACATCAAATTTACTCTTGCTATGTGCCATATATTCAGGCCATTTTTTTAATGTCCCATCGCACTAGCCATGTGGGATATTCCATCTAGAGCAATAGCTTACCCATCACAGCAATTCAGAGCTGCTGCCACTGGTCAGGTCAGAGATGGAATTCAATTTTTGTGCAAAACAGAAGCACTACTCCCAGGGTTTAGGAGAAACTACTTTTGTCCCTTTACTGAAGAAGGATATTATACAGGGAGATTAATTAGAAACTGTGTATCAGTCTTGGGGTGGATCTAGGTTGTTCTGTTCACTTTCCGTGTTATATCTGTGGGTTCTTAATATCAGACTTACTAAAGACAGTAAATTAATTATGTTCCCCATTCATAATTCACTGAAACTTTGAACTCCTGCAATCCCAAAATCAGGGCCTATATTCTGCAAAGGGAGTATTTCGTATTTCTGACTGACTGGGTCGAAGTCAATTTGAAAAGAGAGGATACAGTATTTGGACTTCCCTAAATTTTGCATGTCCTTGTAGTGTTCCTGGAATGCACTCAGTGGAGTCACATCCTTGCAGACAAAACCCCATTTTAACTCTTGTGTTTGAACCATGCTTACCAATACGGAGTTCAAAGTTGTTGAACGAATGCTTGTTGATCTCCTGTATGCTTTCATTCAGAGCTATGGAGAAGTCAGCCAGGGCACACAAATGTCCCCATTTGTCTTCACATTGCTGAGGAAAAAGTTAGACACCAATATGTTAGTAAAGTTTTGCATTTTCCCAGCTGCCACATGTTTGTATTTGTAATCTAGCCTCAACATTCTAGATGAAACAAAGGTACACTGATATTAATGGTAATGCTTCCCCAATGTTATACTTGTATAACTGGAGAGAGCAGCTTAAAGGGCCAGAGAAAGTAACTTTCTGTCAACAATCTGACAGGCAATCATGAGAATTAACCAGGCATGTGAAACTCGTCTAAGGCTGAGAAGGAAAGTATAGAGAGGACTGAGATTGCTCAGACTCAAGGGTCAAAATCTAGTGGGAAGAAGGGATGACCCCCATAAGCAAGGAGTGAAAGAAGTGAAGGATGTGCAATCCTCCTTTGCTGAAATTGTCACCTAGGAAAAGCATCAATTCAAGTGCTCTCAGAGATGTAATGATGACATGAACAACAGGGCAAACCAGGCAGTCTGGTGTTGGTTAAGGGAGAGAGAAAAGGCTCTTCTGTGGCTCATTGCCTTTGCTTAGGACAGGCAAATCACTCCCTGCTCCTTCTCTTCCATTTCCATTCCTACAAAGCAGTCAATATACAGATGGGGGCCAGAAGTATATTTTAGTCTTCCCAGAACACCAACAGAACAGATGATGGGGACTTTCAAGGGAGGCAGCACAGTAAGAAATAGCTGTGGGTTTGGCCCAATGATTGATTATATGACGTCTTCTCATCTGTTCTGAAATAAGGTAAATCTTTCTTCAGATTTCCAGTTCATAGTACAAAGGATTGTAAGTCTATCTGTGGGTCATGCAGTCCAGCACTTTGAGTTTTCATCATCCTGTGTGTTTAATACTGAACATGAGCATCTCCTTGGCATCACCCTGTTCTGTTCACACCATGCTTGGTCCTTATCCTTAACTTGCTCTGTTCTCAGTATGCCAACCTCCCTCAGCAGCCTGCACCTCTTAGGTGCTGACAAGGTGACAGACATGTATGTATGACAAGTATATTTAAAACACCCATTAAAATTCCATTAAGCTATTACAGTTCAAGAAAAGAGATGAGTTAATCAGTCTTGGAAAGGCAGTGAAGCTTTTTTCCTTTTGAATTTTTACCCCCATCAAGAGTCAAAGGAAGTGATTAGGAGCTGTGTAGCTATAACCAGTTATCTCCCTGGTGTTCTATCCTTCTTGGCTCATGTCTGCACAGAAGCATTTTGACAATCAAAAATCCCATGTATATCTAGTTTTATGGATTTCTAGCTGTCAGCATCACTTGTTACTCTGTAGGCAGGAGATGCTCAGCTAGTTACACTCCATGTGTTTTATAATGTATTCTTAACAAACAGTGGAAATTTTCTGGTTTATAAAGCTCATGATAATCTGGCTTCTGCTTTTCAGAAGTTGTGATCAATGTAGACAAATGTGATTCCCAGCCTGTGCTCAATCAGGGGCAGCACATCCCTTTTGTGCTGCTCTTCCTGGGGACAGCCTTTAGTTGCCAAAAAAACAGATTTCAGCAACAGATGACTTTTCGTTGGATGTATTTTAGAGCCTCATCTAATTTGTTTCCAGGCAAATTCTTGGGTGGAATTATGAATGGATTTCTCTCATCTGACTTATATGAGGTTTATGTCTGTGACTGTGTGTATGTCCTCTGTGACTATTTATCACCTCAGCTTGCTTTGCTTGTTCATCAGTTGAACTGATGATCTGCTTTCTTTTTGATGTGTAGTTATCATGCTGTCTGTAGATATGCTGTACCAGAAGAGTATAAATGCAGCATTACACTTGCATAAGTACACTGTCAGTTAATAGCTCCACTCTCTTCATCGATTATTGGAGGTTGTCAGTCATGTTCTTGTCTGAGTTACTGAGGTGGCTTTAGAGTATGTCTGAAGATATAGATACACCTGATCTAGATTCACTTTGGTGTGACTGAAAGGAATTTTTTTCTCCTTTAAACCTAAATTTGAGGAAAGGATCCATATGGTTCTTGTTCCAAGCACAAGATGGCATTTCAATTCATCAAGAAGTGCAACTGCTGTCTGCCAGAAGCCCCAAATGTCTATTTTATTTCAGCAAAACAAGTTTTATGAACAACATAAAGATAACACTTATATTTTCAAATATGAATGGTCAGAATAATCATAAGCTTTACTTCTTAAAGAAAAGTATCGTCTTACCTGTTTTTCAGGTGATAATCCTGACACGGCCATGTATGTGCTGCCAATTGTTTTAATTTTTTCAATATCTTGAAATCTCTCTTCACCTAGTAACTAATACAAATGTAAAAAGAAAAATACTGTCATTTCTTTAATTCCTAACACAAAATGCTTCTAAAGATGTGAGAATGTATCTTTATACCTGTGGAACTTACAGTCAGTCATGTCACACAATTTCTTCTGGGTTCTGAGGAACACTGATCTGGAACTTTGGAACATCATCTACTCACTGAGTGCATGCAAGCTAAATTGTGCTGTTACAAAAATTCCACAATGCATAATATAAGACCTGCATACTGCAGCCTAAGAGAAATGCATCCGAGTCCTGCATTTCCTGAGGTATGATCATTGACTATTAGTGAAGATGAACTCTCTGTGTATGTATCTGTGAATTGAAGACTTGATCATTTAAAAGTGTTTCTGAAACTCTACTGGAGGAACTCAGTTTGCAAATTAAGTGCTGCTACAGGAACAATTAAAGTGATGAGGTTAGTATTCAAGAACAGGCTGGCTGGGGCTCTGAGCAACCTGGTCCAGTGGAAGGTGTCCCTGACCATGGCAGGGAGGCTGGAAATCAAACCCAACCATTCCATTCTAACCCAACTCAAACCATTCTATAATTCTATAATCTTACACAGTCAATAGATGGAGGTAGATGCCTCCAAAGAAATCCTGTAAGAGACCAAGTCCTCTTATATCCCCTGCTTCCCTCTACTTGGTGTCAGACTGGACACCAGCATGTCCATTGGATCATTCAGTCTATACATTTGTTATGCATATTCCGCTTCTAACAAAAATTCCAAGAACCAATAGGAAATGGTAAATCCCTGTATCTGTTTGGGATTTGTATAGCTATGGGTGTAAAGTAGGTATAAAGAACTTGTCAGATTGAGAATCTGGAAGAGGAAGAATAAATTTAGTCAAGTGACTAAAGCACTGAATGAAGTGGGAGTGAAAGTTTGGTCCCTATTCCAAGTCCATATTCATGGTTTAACTTAAGACTTTCCATGAAATAGAAACTAGAGCCTTACATTCCTTGAAAGACCTTAGCAGAATTCAGGATGTGGATTTTATTAGTGACAACAGAGTGTGGGATATGGGCATTAATCTCCTCATCATAGGAAAATATTTGTTGGTGGCCTTAATGGCAAATACCCTGTGAAAATTTGTGATAAGCTGTATAGCATCTAATAAATTTAAGGATCAATATGGTTATGACATCATGGGAGAAAAAAAGGGCTTCACCAAGAAAAGGAATTTTAAACTTTCAATTTTAAAAGCTCAGTTTAGTTGAGGTTTAAATGGAAAGTCTTTTTGTGGTCAGGCAAAAATGTAACAAAATATTTTCCCCTTTCTTTTTGTATACTCGTATGCATTCTTTTTTCCATCTTGTCGGTTGGAATTTCCTGTCCACTACAGGGATTATTTCATTCAAAGGGAGAAACATACCAAAGGCATATCATGAAATATGCCCTGCCACTGCAGTAACCCCAGCTAGAGTCAGCCAGAGCGCCGCGGCCCTGGAGGTTTTGCTGTTGGTGTGCAGATATCACACCATCTGTCTCTAATGGGAGGCTGCACACAGGGAATACAAAGCCATATGGTTAATGGCTCTTGTCCAAGCCAGGAAAGTCCAAAGACTTGACCTGCTTCTCATTTTTCTTCAACCTGCCAGAACAGCCCATTGTGTACCTTTCCATCTTACAAGGGCAGCTCTTCCAACTGCTCTCTTAAAGAAAAAGATTATTTCTTGTAGCTCTGCCTCTGAGCAGTCTGAGAGCACCATGTATGTGGGCAAGAGGAGAAAATGGTCTTGCTTGAAAACAGTCCATATTTTCATTTCCAGATGGTTGCTAGAAGCAACAGCAAACAGCACACTAATTTAAAATTTATAATAAATATCTAAAATTACTCTTTTTAGGAAAGAAAAACATCATTGATTGTGATGCAATTTAGAAAAAATGATCCCAAGTTACGGATTTTTTCTTCATTCATTATTATTTCCAAATTTCCTGTTTGTTTCTTTTTTATCCCCTGCTTTATATGGCTTGTTCAGTAGCTTCTTTCCTTCTTCAAATTATGGTCTGTCTACTAATTACTTTCTTCATGGTATGACAGGATGATGGATTTTGATATTGGAGGAAGATATTCCAACTCAGTCCTGAATCAGCTGCCATTTGTTAAAACATTTTAAATAGGCTGCTAATTTAACATGATAGTCCAGGGACACATTTTCAAACAGTAGAATGTGGTTTGTATCTAAAAAGAAACGAATGACCTGATGCTGCAGTTCATGTACAGCCAAGGTTGTGTGGAGGTCAGACCCTGGGATCATACGTACAAAACTGCACAACAAAGAATATTGCAGGACATGGCACACAACTGCAAAGTAATCAAGGAATCTGAAAGCAGGATCCAGTGTTCTACTGAAACTTCTGCTTGTAGCAATATAATACATTGATATCTGTTGTGATATACACTGTGTAAATCACCACAGGATAAATAAAATGCAAGAAAATAAAAGAATCTTTGAACACAAAAACTCTTCTGAAAACACAAATCTCAACTGTAACATTAACATACATAAACGACAGCTTAAAAAGATTAGAAAGAATGTTACATTTTTTAAAAAAATCCTTCAAGACTCATAATGTCTGCAGAAGTGTTATAATGTTAATTTTTTGGTCTAATATCGCTGAGAAAGGGAGTTTATCCCTGCATGTGTCTTAAAACTACAGTCATATAAAAAGCAAGCAATTATAAAAGTAGGTTTTCAACGTTCATATTTGTTTCTTTATGCCAGTCCAGAAGCTAGCACCTCCTGTTCTGTCTCAGCTGGCTGGAAGACTGGATAATTTGGAAGTCAAAAAATTTGTGAAACATGAGAGAAAAAGAACAACTGTATTTTGACAATAGTCAACTACCTATTCTGCAAAACTGACTTTTGGACCACATTCTCCCACTCTCTAAGAAAGATCCAGCCACAATCTGACACTCCTCTGTGGGTACCTACCCCATGCAGTTGTCAGTGACAAGTTCTGTTCCAACATTCACCATTTATTTACTATTTTTTTTGTAACTGGCTTTGTCTCTCTAACATAGATCTATAACATGGGAAGCAAAGTTACAGATCCAGACTATAACCTTGCTGTGTTGCATTAACAAGGAAAACCCTCTAAAAAGAAGAAATAACCCAGATTTCTTTCTTATGTACCTATCACATTTTCCAAACCAGGTCGATTTGTATTTTTACCACAGCTTACATTAAGAAGCATCATTTGGCCCTGTGGACAGATCATTTCTAATATTATTACCGCTGTAGGGAAAAGAGGAAATTCATAGTGTAGAATCTGATCTGAGCTTAGGAACTCAATTCAGTTGTCTAAACATATATGTCCAGAGTGATCTAGAGTACTGTTGCCTTGAAAACTTCCAGTGGCTTGCTCCAGAACACGAGTTGTCTGACAATGAAGTATGGGAGCTGACAATCCCATGTGGGTGCCCCAAATCACCTAGAATGTGTCAAATAGCATCAGGTGCCCATGTCTTACACTCCTGTGCTAAGATTTCTACATTAGGGTATCTCCACAGAGCAGCAGGGTTTCCCCATGGATAACAGAGCTGTTCTGCTCTCAAGCTGCACATCTGCATTTTGCTCCCGGGGCTGTATTGGAACAGCAGGCAATCTTGGCAAGGAACACAGGGAAAAAAAAGAAGGAATAGTGACATTGTATAGTGTCAGTCAATAGTTACATGGAAACATTGCTAGGCCTGAAATATTGCACCTGGAATGATTTCTGGTTCCTTTTCTATGGATAAGGTTACTCCTTTCAGTTGTTCTGTCTGGCATATCACCTTTCAGATTGCTTAGACAGAGTAAACTAATGACATGACCATGCTGCAAGTAGGTTAGCAGTCAGCAGGGGATCCCATAATTTCATTTGCTACCTGTACCAAGAACATATCTATTCTTCAATGAAACATGTCTGGGACATAATACAGTCTCTAATTAGGTCCTTTATTAATTACAGAGAAGGTATTAGGGGCCTGACAGTAATATTGTGTTAGGGTTTTGATTAAAACCTTGTCTTCAGTAATTGCCAAAGCAGCAAAGGAATTTTGTTGTGAAGATTACATGAATGTGCATGACAAAATATCTTCATACAAAGACTATTGCTATGAATTAATTTAAGTTCAAGTGGTAATCATTTTAATCAGGTCTAGAAATAAAAACAAAACTATTAATCAAGAAGCATGCTGACAGCTGTGCTAGATCCTGGAGGTAAGAAGCAGGGATTTATACCCATGGGGAATGCAGTGCCGGAGCTTAGCAGGTGACAGAGTTTTTCTCATGATGGAGAAATTTTGTTTTCTGTTAAAATGCACAGGAAGAACTTTCCTGTGAATTTTTCTATTTCTCACTCATAGTTTTAGTATCTCACCAATTATATGGATAAACTCTCAATTTCAGTGTCAGTAATCTTAGCCTTGGTACAATCTTTATGAGCAACCACTCATTCCCCACGCAGATGCCCAAGATGGAGGTCACAGACCAATGATACCAGGATATTTTCTGCTTCCCTTTTCTATCTGGACCATTGCAATCGGGTGCATAAGTCCAATCTCCTTGATAAGTAGATGTGGTTCCAATTCTATTTTTACCACTCTGGGAGCTCAAGAGTGCTACACACTTCTGAAAACTGCCTTCAGTACAGAGGTTAAAATTCTCTCTGCTAGGTAATTTTGGCAGTACTTTTTCATCCTTCCTGGTTTTGAATTTTTTTTAAAGCTTTTCATTGGTTAATGCTTTGTCTCCTTTCTTAATTCCTCTTGGGCTCATTGCAGGACATGATACCACCTGTCTAAACTTCCTTACAAACTGCTTTGCAGAGTATGCAAATTTCTCCTGACTTCCTCTTCACTTACCAGGTTTACTTTGCTTCCACTTAACAAAAGCTACATTAGGGATCTGACTTTTCTTCTCCTATTTATCTTTTCCCCTCCTTAGCTCATTTCCTGAAATTAACTGGACAGAATATCTAAAGAAATTTCTGTGTCCTTTCCATTAAAAAAAAAAATCCCTTCACCTCAGAATTCCTTGGTGAAACAAGCAGCTGAACTTCAATTATCTCTCTATAAAATTCCTAGCCAGACAAGTCTCCTCAGTTAATGTCATCACCACCTTTCATTCTCTACCTAACATTTGCTTCTGAGCTGTGTGCTTCACATTTAACTGGATGTTGTTTTGTCCTTTAATATTCATTAGTCCATTCAACCAACATCTTTAAAGCGACACCTTTACCTGTTTGTATTTAGACCACTATTTTCCAGAACAGTTGCAGATATGTTTGTACTTCTTTCTTCTAAAGAACTGAAGTATTTTCTACTTTCGGATATTCTGGTACAGATTTGTGCTTTTATGGATGTTTATACTTGCGCATTGCTTTCATTCTCTATTTTATTAGATCATTCAGACCAATGTTCAGCAGAATGAAGGGCAAAAAAGCAAACCAGACAATTGTAATATGAGAAAAAAAAATCAGAAAACTATTGGAAGTAAAATAATTACCAAATTTGATCATTTAGGATGACATATTTTCCATTTGGAAACTCATATTTTAAACACCATCAGGTGTCCTCTAGTAGCTGGTATTACCTCATCAAAGTCTGCAATGATTTCATTCAGTAAGCGCAGACATTCTACTCCTTGGTTATTCATCTCAGTCTGGGAATAAAAGTCAGCAAATCCAGGAATAGAAGCAAACATCACACCAACAGCATCATAGGACTGAGAGTATAATTCCTAAAAAAAAATGAGGAAAAATGAAATGGTAACATGAGGGACAAAAAGTAATTGGCAGCAATTAAAATAGTTTTCTTAATTTTTGCATGCAATATACCTTAACATCTGATATTAGCATTAGTATATTAACTGCTCCGGGTTCAACAGGAGGAGGCTGACAGCTCTTAATGTTTTTATTGCAGAATATATGCAGGGTTTTCCCTTTTTTTGAATGCAAATTATTTCTGCTTCTCATGTAAAGCAGCTACACCAGCAAAAGTGAAATAGAAATTTACTTTTAATTTATATGGGAAATGACTTGAAGACATGAAGGATTCATTGCCAAATACAAATACCAGTTATTGCATTTTCTGGTGGATAATTTGTACTTCACTTCCATACTACAAGTTTGTTTATTCACAAGTTTTCAGAAAAGCCTTAGTCTCTGGTAAACTCTGTTTCTCCTAAGGTGGCTGTGGAGCTCTGGTTGCCTGGCTCTGGAAGACATTCCTGCTCTCAGGATTCGAAAGGAAAGAGAAACAGAAGTGAAAGTGATAATAGAGTTACTGGAGAGAACAGAAAACAGTTTATAAGGGATCAGTCACAGAAGGATATTAGGATAAAGTATGCCCTGGAATAAGCTCCCACTTACATTATTCATATAATTCACTCTGGACTGAATGACAGATTTATTTATGGAGGGGCTTGTGCCACTACACATGTGAAAATGTTCACAGTTCTTGTCTGAACTAAAGCTAATTTTTAGGAAAAAAAATAATTTCAACTTTAAAGATTGGAGGAGATCTACCAAGAAGATCTACCACAACTCCTGGTATGCTTTTATTTTGGCTAATATACCACCATCATAGGTATTCTCCTTTGATTTTTTTTTTTCCTGGCTTCAAGTTCTGTAGTTTTACATAATGGTGGACACTTCAATACCTGTTTATGAACATTTCTTATGTTGTTATGACCTGAAGTACTTTTTTCTTGAAGTTCGTGTTAGTGGCTTTAAGAAATTTTAATGCATTGGTTTCATGATAGAAAGATTTACTGCTGGTTGCCATACACTTGACATGAACAATTTTGGCCCTTCTTTCTTTATCCTGCTTCTCCCTAGAAAAGGATCCTGAACCTCTACTCTGCTCTTTGATATGCTGCTAATGCTTCTGCTTATCCAGGCTCTTCTACAATGTGTCTTAGAGTAAAAGTGGGGAAATTCTTCTGGTTTCCAAAGCCACTGCAAAGCTTCAAAGCTTTGATTGAGAAAAAACATGATTGATTTCCTTCCTGCCCTTACCCTTTTTTCACTGGAGAGCATCTTCAGGGCTGTGGAAGCCATACTCTAAGAACATTCATATTCTTTTTTGTGGGTATAGAAAAAGGTAATAAACTAATTCGTGGATGCTTATGAAAGATTTGACAATGTGCGCTAGGAGAAGTGTGAATACACTCAACCACACTCTTGTATTGGATCATGAAGATAGAAAACAACTGCCTGAGCCTTCAGTTGTTCCATTTTTCTATTTTTGGTAAAAAGCATAAGAACAGAAATAATACATCTGTAAGAAAATGCTACAGTACACATTTGGGAATTCATTTTTTTGAGAGCAGAGAAATTAACTTAATGGCCAGACATGAACTGCAGGATTGATTCCACTGAAATCTTGTAGATCTTACTGACTGCCAGCTCATGCATAAATCATCCCCAAGTATAGTTACTCTGGAAGTTGCCTTACAAAAAGTAGGGGTGGTGGAATTAAATTCAGTGGCAAATTATTGAAGCATCAGCAGTGATCCATTGGGCATCTGCTTGCTTCTGAAGGTCATTATGTATGTGGCCATACGTGAATGAAAGTGTAAGATGGAAAACTTATTCCCTGAAAATCTCTAATGCAGATATGCCAGAACACACTCTCGCCTGGTGTTGAGGTCTGCTCCATTTGCAATGAAACATCTTAACCTGGTTGCTTTCACACTCACATTTTCTCATGTGCATAGCAGGGTTTTTATGGCACTTTCATAACCACAGAGTGTAAAATTTCTCAAGAGTGATTTCTAAAGTGCCTTTTCTTGTAGCTTCTCACTGTTTCATCCTCCCCTAGGTGATACTTGAAATCAGAACACAATTCCTCATTGTGCAGTCTAATTTTTCTGGCTACATCCATTTCCAAAATGTACAACAGAAAATTGTAGCTTTAATTCCTTTTTACTGCATGATCAGTAGATATGCCAGAGCTGGCAAGGTGAATCTTGCAACATTCTTTCTCATTATAAAAGATAATTCCAACATTGCATGAAAAAAAATCCAATTTCATCATATAGTACCTTTATATATATATATATTATATATATATATATATAGATATTGTAATGTGCATTTACTTCATTTCAAATAAGAAGTAAGTGACTTACTGCTGCTTTCAGAAACAAATTCTGAACTTTCCTTTATCCATCTTCAAACTTCCTTTTAGGAATATCCAGGGACTCCATTACCATTCTTTTCTTTGTGTACTGCAAACACTTTCTAAGAATATAGCCACAAACTCTGTCTCTGAAATGGGTGCTTTGTTATCTGCCACAAACAGGCAATTCAGGGGCAATATGAAATGGCAAAAATGTTTTCTTGTGTCTGAAGATATGAGAGCCTCAGGACTGTTGCAGCTTGTTCCTTCCGTAATCACTGTCAGGGCTCTAATAATACTTCTGCAACACTGGGCTATGATAAACTTGGACAGACATTCTGTTAAATTCACAAATCATTTTTATGAATAGTAGATTTTCATAGACCTGAACACTAGGTTTTCATAGACTCATAGACTGGAAAAGACTTCTGAATCTCGTTTAATACAGTTTGCTTTCAAAGCAGGACTAATTAGATCAAGTCTTTCACAGACTTTTGGATTTGAGGGTTGAGCCCTGCTCTGTCCTCACAGAATCACAAAACCACAGAATTGCTGGGCTTGAAAGGGACCTCTGGAGGTCACCCAGGCCAACCACTCTACCCCCGGCAGGGTCACCTAGAGCAGGTTACACAGGAATCCATCCAGATGGGTTTGGAATGTCTCCAGAGGGGGGCACTCCATAACCTCTGCGAACAACCTCTTCGGGGGCTCTGACATGGTCTATGTAAAGCAGTTCTTCCTCATGTTGAGGTGGAACATTTTGTGGTTTAATTTATAGCCATTGGTCCTTGTCCTGTACCTGGGCACCACTGAAAAGAGCTCTGAAAAGAGCACCATCCTCTTGGTGCCTACTATGGAGACATTTAAATGCAATAATGAGATCAGTTCTCAGTCTTCTCTTTCCAAGTCTCTCCTCATAAGAGAGATATCCCTAATGAGATGCTCTTTCAGTCTTTTCTTCTTAAAGTTGTATGACCTCAGGTCTCTCAGCCTCTCCTGACATGTTATGTAACCCAATTCTATAACCATCTTGATGAATTATTCATAGAATTTCTCTCTGTGCGGCCCATGGTGAGTCTGACCATGGAAACCCTACTCCAGATGTGGTCCTAAAACCTTTACTTCAAAACATGATTATTTTTCAGTGTTGATCAGACACCAAGTATTGGCAGTGTTTGTGCAATGAATCCTATTGAGAAATAAGTTTCAACAATTTCCTACCGAATCTACTTTTCTTTTACTAATTAGACAAAAAATATCAGAAAACTGACACATACTTCATTATCCCGATCCTTCTCCAGGAAGTGACGGGCAACGTGACTGGGTAAAATATTCCGTAGCATGTTTTCATTGTGCTCCCTCAGCTCCTTCATTTCATTGATTTCTTCTTTTGCTTGAACACGCCACAGAAAATCCAACCTTGCTGTGTATTCGAGCTGCAGTTTCAGAAAGAAAAAGAGGCAAAAATAAAACCTGACAAGATAAGAGTAGAGATTGTATTGCCATTCTGGCAGGCTGCTCCTGCCATGTAGCCACCTTCAGTGCACCTTCTGCTGGAGATCTCTGAAACAATTTGATTTTCTTGCCAGAAAAAGAGATTTTTTTCTTTGCCTTATGTACAGTGAGACTCTCAGAGGAATCTTGAGCAAAATAATATTTGTCATATTACTGCTATGGTCAGTGGATATAAACAGTCACCAAATTATTTTCCCTTTAAGTATATCATTATTATTTAGATAATGGAGTCAGACAGAAGATAAGGTATTGTCAGGTATTGATATGAAATAAATATGTTCCCCTTTTCGTGTTTTCAAATTAAATGAGAAAATTAGCATGAGGCTAACTCTAAACTCTTGGCAAGATGTCTTTCTCAAGTACTCCCAAAGAGAATGTCCAAATCTGTGGCACAAAAATCATATAGTCATACTGTTGGGACATGTAGTTATTTGCAACTTTAATCTTATAAGAAATAATGGAAAACATGCTATTTGTCATCCCCTCCAATACTCTGTGCATGTGTTTTGGGATCAGAGTCTACAATTGCAGTCTATACTTGCCCAGTCTCACTGCCTGATACCCACAGCTAAAAGCTGGAGTGAAATGATTTCCAGTGTGGTGTGTGTGCAGAACGAAAGCTGTGCACAGCAGAGATTATACATGCATACATATATATGCATTGTTGATATAAATTCATATTCATTTAAATATGAATGGCAACTGCCTGCTAGCTGGAGCATTGTGTCACTTGCCTGAGAGGCACATGTGTGTCAGCACATGTACAAGCCCAACTCTGCCAGGGATTTTGTGTGCATTACAGTGGAGCAGAGTTCTAAGCAGATTTCAAGGCAGCTGATACTGTAACTTGCACAAAGGGTGACTTATTAAGGTACAGCATTGCTGAAAATGATGGAAATATATATATAATCAGTGAACTGAAAGAGAAAATATATTTGTGAGGCCTGAGATGCTCCAACCAGGTATAATAGCACCCAGCAAAGAAATGTTTTATGTGAGCAAATAGATGAATTTTACAATTTTGAGAGACATCAAAAGGTGCTGGGATAGAGGAATTATTTGAAATGTAATTCATATAACAAACTAAAATAAAGGAGCAGCCTGGAGTGGGAGGGAATGACTAAGAGGGGGTTCAGGCATTGTTTAGTGACTCATCTTGGTCACAGTTTTAGTCAGCAGTAGTCATGAATGGCAAACTCTTCAGAAGAAAAAAGCAAAGCACGTTGCAAGGGATCTTATATGTTGGCTGTACTCTAGGGAGCTTTCCTTCCTAAAAGCTAAAAGTGGCTTGATACAAACTTCCAAAGTGTGTATGAAATTTGGCAGTGATTTACTTGCCCTCTGGGTGCTGTAGTCAGCTTTATAAACAAAGTTTTTTTCTACTGATATGATGATCTATCCTGTGACCATTAATTCCCTGAATTAATAGCAAAAAAAAAGTCTGTCAGGAAAGAGTATTTTAAACAATTTTTCAACATTTTTCAGTTTCCTTTCCCTTCTTTTATGCTTGAAGACAGAGCCCATACCAGAGAACTGACTTTTATCTCTACCAACTAACTGAGAAGAAAAAATTAGTTGCAAACTTGAAAGGAGTTCTAAAGGTATTTCAAAGGTTGACTTCAAATAGGAGCTGCTGCTGGATTTTGAGTTCTTTGATGCTTCAAGATATTTAATGCCACTACAATAAGAGCTTGGCAAAAAACTGTGGTAGTTTTTCAGAGCTGATTTTTTATGCTGCTCTACAGAGAAATGTCACATCTCTAAGCCTAGCTCAGAATAGCAGTAGCTAATTTTTACATTTTTAATAACGTCATTCTGGCTATTTATGATCACATTTTAACATGAAATACTTTTCTTTCATCATCATCAGACTACCAAGATGTCACTGTCAGCTCAGAAAGAAAGGAGTGATACATATATATAGTTTTGAAAATAGAAAATATTAAAAAAATGCTTTTCTAAGTTCCTATATTTGTTAAAATAAACGAATTGTAGGGTTGAGTTTAAGGTTTGTTACTTGATTGTCTAAAGAAATATTCCAGGATTTAAATCCCAAAATGTCCATATTTTCCTGTCCTGATATGTAGCTTTCAGAAACTCCTCTAATTACAATAGTTAGTAAAGAAAAGAGAGATTCATTACACACAAAGCCTAATAGTATGTCCTCAGTGTGCTGCCCAACCCAACCACTCTGCAGATGATTGCCACATGCAATTAAATTAAATATAATTAGATGATGCCACACACCTTTCTCTCAAATTTGATTTTAAATTTTGGGTGCTAAATACAGCATTAAATCACAATGGATAAAAACCAATAGTTAATTATTCAAAAATTGAAGGTCCATAAATATTATCTTACAAAAATGATCCTTTTCAGTAAATCTACCTAGTATAAGACAACTTTTAAACTATTTTACTTCAGAATACTTTTGCAGCTTGTGAGATGGGAAGATGTGCTGGAGGTCAGCTTTGTTGGACTTAATGTGCTCCTCAGTTCACACTTTTGAAGAGGTTTTTTGGTTTTTTTTAATGTGATTTGCATGGAACTTTTGTATATATTAAGCAGGCAGCTATACAGAGATCTTTAGGTTAACTCTATAATAAGAAATTAAACAAGTCAATGAAATGTTCCTGGACTCTGCCATTGGATGCTGTTAAATTGATAGACTGGCTGTATGAATCATTTGGGAGAACGTGAAGGACTTAGCACATCTCAGGGACCATTTCCAAGGGCAGTTTTAGTGCAGCCATCCTGTTTTATGGAACAAGAAAGGTTAATAAAATGGAAAGTAAGTTGTGCTCTACTTACAGTCCTCTGGACTGCAAAACACTCTTAAACACCCCAGGTCAGGCTTTTGTCGAAGACAGACATTTACACTCAGGACTGGGATCCTGAAGAGCATTCCCTGGCATCTGGCTAGTTCTTACTCCAGCTAGTAATCCACCTCCTCTAGTGTTGCTTTTCTTAGTACCTTGGCTGAGCCCCAAGCCTGAGATTTTTATCTTGACATATGTTAATAATCATTGGGAATACTATAAAGCTTATCACAAATTTCAGTTGTTCAGTTCTTATTTGTTACATTTTTTTCCTAAGTGGACTTTATGTCTTGATAAAGATGTCACAGTTCATTGCTTTCCATCAAATTTAAATCTGTGCATTGTGCAAAATGCACTTCATCCCTTGCTTCCCCTACTCACTCATTTCTCATTCCCTCAAAAGGAAGATAAACAGTAGGAAATATAAGAGAATATTTAGGTGTTGGCTTCTTTTTGCTCTCCTGTGGAAGAAATGGAGGCTCTAAATTCTGGGACAGCTTAGAAAGTTATTGTAATAAAGTGTATAATATTGTCTTATTTATCACAGGATCATTCCTCTCTTACTGACTCATTCCAGGAGGATTGAGAAATGCTGGAGTTTATCAGCCTAATGGTCTTGAGGGGGAAATCTTCAGGCAAGTCAACAATGTCTAAAGGCAACTGTGCTTGATGCTTTCTTTAATACAGTGTGCCACTTGCTTTTTGTGATCAGAACCTGCCTCAACTCAGCATGTTTGACATCCAGAGCTTGAAAGCCAGAAACACTGTGGAGGAAACACCCTGCTTTAGCTGGTTTTTATTAAACTCATTTGTTATTTTAAATCTAAATTTGCCATGGTTCTCTCTCCCTGTGCATTGTGTATGTATTCCTGAAATACCGAGTTTCTCAATTGCTCCTTGAGGGTATCAATCCCAAAGCTCTGAGGCCTCTAAATCCTGTTTAAGGTCTAGGTCCATGTGAAAGGGTTCTTGTAAGTAGTCCATGACACAGATGAGTAAGTACTTGTGCTTAACCCAAATTTTCCTCACTTCCTCGAGTCTGCTGTTTTTACTTTATAAACATCATAAGCTATTTCATCATAGTTTGATTATTTACTGGGTTTTTTTTCCCTTTCTGTATTGTGGGTTTATGCCTACTCAAGGGCACTGAAGTTGTCAGGTGCCTCCAGAACTGCACACGTGTCTAAAATTATGGTGTCCTGTTTGTTTCTTCAAATAGAAAATGCAATATAATTTGAGTATTTTTGAATAGAATATTGCATATGTTCTTTAAGAATGCTAGGCAATGTCAGGTGTGGGCTTTCTTTAATCAGATTCTGCATATTGTTTATTAAATTGTGAAAGGTCATATGTTCAAGAGGGAAAAAAGGCAGATGGCATTTTAAAGTAATTGTTGTCACATCTTGTAATTGCAAGGGACAAAGGGAAAGGTTGAAGAAAATGTTTGCATTACCTGTTGACCATGATAAAATACAGCTAAAAGGAACATTGCCATCAGTAGTAAAGATGCCTCCTTTGTACCCAGGAAGTCTGTGCTGGAAAAAAAAAAGCCAAAACAAAAAACTAAGTAAAATACAGTTATTTATCAGTGCTGTAATTGTTCAGAAGTTTCATTTAATAAGTGGCAATTTTTGTTGTTCTTCAAAAAAAAAAAAGCCATTGTATTTGGAAATTTAATTTAGCAGTAATTAGCTCAAGAGAACAGGAGTGTAATTGGAGAGCTCCCTGTTTGGAGACACATCTTAAGTAACTGAATTGTAGCCTACGGGAGGTACACAGGAGGTGATGAGCTTTCACTTTCAAATGTGATATGCAAGCTGTGTGTCAGTCAGTCTCTTCCTGGGAGCTTGGTGAACAGCCCCTGCGAGTGCAGGAAGTGGCATCCTGGGGAGCAAAGGTTGAGCTGGAGCTGATAAAGGGAAACTTCCAGGCTGAGAAAGTAAAAGGCCAGTGAATAAGGCTAGAGATAAAGGCTGAACTCCAAGGCAGGAGCTGAAATTAAACATCCCCATATTGTGAGAAGGATTTGGAGATGACAGGAATATAGTGTGGATTAAAAGAGAACCAAAGAAATGGCAAACAGTAGCTAGGACTGGTTTTACTGAGCTACAAAGAGGAGACCAGAGAACCCTGTGACAAGGGAGGTAAAGGAAACCCTTGCAGACCACAGGGAAGCAGAGAAGATGAGCCAAGCAGGTACTTGCTGTATGAAATCTGCTGCATTAAATCACTGAGGGGCTGTGTAGGGAGCACAAAGAAAATTTAAAATAAAATGAAAGGGGTTAAAAGCAGTAGCAGGGGGTTTCAAATATTGAGAGAAATTACAGTCATGTGGAAAGATTAACAAAAACTGAAGAAAGTATCTCTGTATGCCAGGGTGTTTTTAAAAATGCCTGTTTCCCAGGGAATAGACAAATGAGGTTGGGGAGCTGGTAGATCCAAACATAGTAGAGCAAATGAGAGAAAAAAAAAGAATTTGAAGGTGAATTGAACAGGGATTCTTGTCATTTATTTTGCTGAAGGGAGATGAGAAAGGAAGTTATGTGGTGATAAAATCTTGAAATTTTGAAAAAAAAGCTAAATGAGTAGATGAGGACCAGAAATTGGAAGAGATTTTGGGGCAATCTTTAGTCTGTCTTGAGATCTAAGAACAAAGCAAAGCCCAGATACTGGATCTGTTTTCCATAGCAATTTTTAAAGAAGTATTGGATAGTATTTGTCAGAGAAGGACTCCTATGACAGAGAAATTAGAGAAAGAAAGCAAAACTTGAGACTAAACCAAAAGGAAACTTCCTAGCAAGAGAGATAACTGAACTGACTTTGTGGTCCTAATGAATTTATTGTGCTGGAAATGTGCTGCCATGGTATGAGTCATCAATATACAGCAAGAGCAAGCAGGAAGTATCCTTGTCATCTGCAAATATGCTGGAATTCAAATGTTTCCTATTTTGAAGTTGCCCAAAATACAACCTCCAAATGAATACATTCCTAAGGAACCCCTTGTACCCTGGCTAAAGGCAAGAGTCTGAAAGGTCTTAGTTATAAACTCACCTGTTACTGCATATTGTGGTATTGTAGCTATACCCACCATTGCTGGATGAGTTTTCTAAGGAGTTCCAAACCCTTTTATTCAAATGATTTATATAGCTAAAGAACCAAATAATTTTCAGGGCACACAATCTTGGATTTCATTATCCCATATATCAGAGCTTAAGTTCATATCCTTGTCATGAGAGTGGAGCATCTCGACTGATTTCACTATGTCTTGGGCTGTTGGCTACTCCAGGGAATATTTCTGCCTCTTTCTCATTCTTCTGTGATAACAGTCACTAGAGAGTTTCATTGACACAGGGAATAGAAGCTAATCCGAATTCTTCAAAATTTTCACACAAAAGAGATACTTTTCCGTGTCTGGTTAGTGACAATTTTCATGATTTCTACTTCAAGTTACCTAACTGAATTATTGCTTACTGCCATTTGTCAGATTTTCTGGGGTCTGCTCTGGATATGTTACATGTCTGTACCATGATAACTAGCTTTAGAAAAAGAAATTGAATCCCAGATCTCTGGCACCTTGCTACTGTAAGAAGCAAGTAAAGACAGATATGCATGCAGAGCCTCACTGTGTAAGGATGTGGCTGTTGTGAGAATTATTGTACTGCCAATCCATGCTTTTCTCCCACTCTGAGCATCTTCATTTGCACTTACAAGTACAAGCAACTGCAATACTACACTGGTCAAATATCAAGGACTAAAGAAGTGTTTTTCTGAATGATTTAAATTACTGCTGCTCTGATTCACTTATTGCAACACTAATTGCGCCTCTGACTCTGTAAATCATTGTGGTTCTTCTGTGCTTCTCTTCAGTTCTTCTTGCTGGGAAAGAAACTTGGGAGGAGGAGGAGTGTGTCCCTCAAGCACTCGCCCACAAAACAAGATCTTCCCTGTGTTCCTTATATCTTTCACGACTGCACATTATTTGTTTGGATTTTATTCTATAAAATCAATTGTTCAGTTCTATTTTCCTGAACTGAGGGGAATTTTTCATTTGGTATCTCTGGAGCTTTCAAGAACAGAAATGACCAAGGTATGTGCATTGCAATGCATATTTTTAGTCAACATTGATAGACTATAAGAGACATAAATGATAAATTTTGCTCAATATTTAAATGCCTTCATGAAATAACATTTTAATTAAAAGGCTTGAGAAAGAAACAGATTATAAATAATTTTGGATTAGTCATTGCCTGTTTCAACCATCACTCCATATTTAACTATGGCGCTATCCAATACACTCATACTCTGGCAAGCCTTGAACCATCACCTCAAGAAAAAGCAGTACCTGAAAGGGGCTGTGAACACTTACTCTCCATTGTGGTTAAAGTTGTCATACTGCAGGAAAAGGGAAGCATAAATGGTCTCAGTCAGCAGAGAGTAGATGGCAATCATGATGAGAAGCACTGCCAGCTTCAGGACAGAGTTGAGACGAAGAAAGACTGCACAAGTCACCATTGCCAGCACACCAGTGAAGACAAAATACTGAACAGAAAACAGCACTGGTTAATTTGGGAGATCAGAGATAAGCACCTATGTAAATAATTAAGTAACCAGAAGTATGGAAAGATTATTTTGGATTTCAGTGCTCAGCTAAGTTTTCTTAAGGCGCAGGGCAGTTTGAAAATAAGCATTTTGCTAAAATAGAATGTGAAATTACAAATTCTTTATTTTTCATGGTCCTTCCATGTCAGCAGAGATCATTTTCTGTGCTTTTATGGCAATCACATTGTATTATAAGGGAAATGACATCCTCTATAATTAAAAGAGAAAAGGGAGAGATGTTGCTTGCAGTAGTTTGCTACTGAAAAGTCAACTGGGAGAAAACAATTTATGTTCCTTTGGAATATAAATTTCCACAAGACTCACAAAATACTCAGGATGGGAGAATCATATTTCTACTTTAATGCTTCCCATGCTACTGAAGAAAGAGGATAAAGCCACAGGTATGGACTTTTTTTTTCCTTTTATTAAAAAAAAAAATAATATTGTAGGTCTAGCTTGGTTACATTGCTCTCTTAAAATGTGATGCCTGGAAGTTTTATTCATATCTTATTTTCTAATCTTTTCATTGTCTCATTTTTCTCAATGATTAGTCATCTGCCAAATGCAATCCATGCAGCTGATACTGGATAGAGAGAGACAATCATGGTCATGAGCTGTTCAGACTTAAAATAGCAACACCAACACCCACAGGCCAAATGTAGTTTAAATTAACTCAAATCACACAGCTTTAGGAGCAATCATATTCATTTTTCTGGGTACAGTTTTTTCTTTAGTACAGTGTCTCTGTAGGAAAGTCTGCATCCCTGCTGTTTAGAGAATACTGCTGGCAGTACCGTGGCACTGCCATATGACTTTCTAAGCAGCATACTTCTCTTATCTACACATGACCAACAGACTGATTTTATTGCCTGCTTGCTCATCTTAGAGTGGATTTATTTCTTTTTCCTCCAAAACCACAATCTTAAAATAACCACAGCAGTCTAACTACCATCTTTGTCATGTAAGAAGTTTTGCTCCCCATTACATTCATGCAAATTAAGTGTTTTATTTCACTAGGTTCATTGAGTCTTTGCTGGGTGTGTTCCCAGCATAAAGGTTCTGCAGAAAGTTCAAGGGTTAAATCTTATCCGTAAATGCCTCATTAGATCATAAGGTTAATTCCTTCTGTAACCAGCCTCTGCTTTTTCTATCAACATATGGTTAAATGGAAATGTTTCTTCTTCACAGTGTTGAGCCCCCGATTCCACAAGGCAGTGGTTGCCATATAACCTTTGTGGATCCACACCTCAGATTCAAAAGCACCCTCAGAAATACCTCAGGACAGGAACAGATGTCTGTAAAAGAAGCAGAGGAATTGAAGGTCTGGTTCTTCAGGGCTATTGGTTTGTCAAAATCACACCATAGCTGTGAAGAAATAAAACAAAATCAGGGCTATATTGTACGCTGGTGACTAATTGCTTGTCTGGCTGGCTGGGTTCAGGGGTGGGACTGGCTGACCTGCTGCTCTCCATGCCAGCTGCCCAGCTGGCACCAAGGACTGAATAAATGTACAGTAAGAAGACAGACTGTGGAGATGAAATGCAAAAGGGGGAGCTATTTGTGCTGCAGACATTCAGTATCTGAGTAGCCTCCCTACGGTCTCTTTACAGAGTGGAAAGATGAGCTCCTCTGGGATTTCCAGAGGACTGATGTTGGACTCTTAAGAATTACTTCTCAACATGCTTAGACTTTGCTATAAACTATAGAGAAAATTATTTAATTGGAAGCACAAAATCAGATTGAATGTGTGCTCTTTCCACAAGCTATTTACATCTGCTATGGATACTGTTATCTTTTTGGATATGGGACATCCATCCTTCATTTTCATTATATCACATAGACCTGGCTGTACCAAAGCATGGTGTGTTCCAGAACAGCAATTGTGATGCTTAGAAAGGAAGAGAATAAGAATTCACTGATGAAACAATGGTTCTGATAATGTAATATGGCTTTTTGCTGTTATGACCTGCATTCATTTTAATGGTATTTCCAACCAAGAGCATTAGATACAAAGAAAACAGCAGGGTTGAGTTGGAATACATTATGGTCTTAGAATGAAGGAAAAAAAAATCAGTAATTGTTTCATGTTTTGACATTTAAAGCAGATGAAGTCTCCTGCCATATATATATTTATTTACTCTGGATGATTATAATAGGTCATGTCATCAATCTGGTGTGTACAGGCTAGTTACAGGTATTTTTTTCCAATAGTTAGAGAATTAATTTAATGAGGCCCAATTTCTTATCATTAAATTTGAATTAATTTTGAACTTGGGACTCTTTTGTTTGTTCTTTTAGCCACTCGGCCATCTCTGCAGTGCAGGAGTATTACCTGGCTGTCTGTGCACTCTTCTATGACACCAGAAAATTACCTCTGAATATTTATGAGGTATATAGCACCTCTCTGCAGAGCAGAAAGTCACAAGAACAAGTACATATGTTTTATTAAAAGACTTTCAGGATCAGAAACTTAATTTTATAACAATAAGAATGCACTTAACACTCATAGGACTCATTTTCCCCCTTGGTGAAACCAAAGCTTTATGGCTCTTCTCAGAAAGCATCTGAGACGTCAGAAAGATCTCAGAAAGCAACTTAGACCCCTCCAGTTGGCTGCATTTGAGCTCAGTGAACACATAAAGCTGCAAGACTGAGCTATATTACCTGTTCTTAACTGCATGCAGGCCCCTCCTGAACAAAATATTACTATGGAAGCACTTTGGCATATAAAATAATGAGATTATATTAATGTTGTCATTTCCTATAGAGGTCAGGACTCAGTGACTCAAGCCATTGTCCAGCTAAATATATGCAATACATATGACTGTTTACTGTTTTATAGAAAACCACTGTGTGACAGTAAAAGCAATAATTTTCTTTTGATTGTCTTTGGATTAGCCAACCCAGAAAATTGCAGAGGACACAATCTTAAGAAATACTGAACAAGAAGTCAGGGGCGGTAAGAAATTAGGCATGGATAGTGTGTTAGAGATCTTGTTTTAAGATGAAGACTAGTTCTACCAAAATCTTTTCTGAAAGGCATTTGTTAGACTTGATTTTAAAACCTCTGAATTCTAAAAAAATGCTTAGTGATTTATATTGTAATGCACCATTGTGCTTTTCTCCAGGAAGTTTTCAGCCCAATTGAACTTCCTGACAATTACTGTATTTATATTTCTTCTGTAATGATAGAAATGAGTGGCTTCACTTTTCTTTTTCTGACTTACTCTCCTATCAGCGATACTTTTAATTTATCAGTGAGATATTTATTACATTCTTGGCTCAGACTTAAGCACCTGTCAGGCTGCCTGATATTATAATCTGCCTAATTTACGCAAAAATCTCTCATGTTGCTGAATACATCAGGATAATCAGAGTTCTCTTGAAATTTTTAAAATTATTATTTTAGGAATTGTTTTATTTTTCTTCGTAACCTAAATAATAGTAGAACTTTAAGATGAGCTGACAACTTATGAGAGGAAGAATTTAATATCCATAAGCATTTTTGATTGATTTTTTTTTTGATTGAGGGTCTAAGAAAGTATTTCAGCATGTCAGAAAATTATAAATGGTCCTCAAAATGTGGATATGTTGAACAGAAAGTCGACAAAAGGTTTTAAATATAGATGATAATCATGAGGGAGAAATAATTAGATATTTCAGAAATACATAGATTAAGCAGTGGATTGAATTTCTTTAAGCTGTGATGCTTTGCCTTTTTAATATTATCTAAATCACAGCTGGCTTATAGACATAGTTAGGAAGTCCTGTGGCAAGCTTAACAATTCATAAATCATCTTTTCCTATATAATATTCCTTGGTTCCCTATAAGCTTACAATATTGATGATGGCTCCAAGAAAATTAATCAGAATGGATGCAAATATAATGACATTCCTTGCCAAGTAGGTCTCATTAATCCAGCAGCAAGTTTTCCGGAGCATTAAAGGTAAACATTTGTAATCCTCTGCTGTAGTTATCAGCACAAGAGCGGAGTGCAGCATAATCAGGATAGAAAACTGAATGACCATTGGTATCACTCTAGGAAAAAAAAAAAAAGAGAATCCAGCATTAAACCTCAACACAATCAGTCAGTAAATCAAGGGAAAAGCTGGACAACATGTCCAAGTAGAATTAGTCAAGGGAGTCAGGAGAGCTCATCACCCATGTAGTTTTGGATACAGTTCATCTCACTGCATGATAATCTCTTAGATTTATGCAGATAGGAGGCACCTTGAGATTTAGATTGGCTAGTTCTCCAGTGGCTATACTTTGATTTTGGGTTATGGATCCTGACCAAGGGCCAAGCAAGATTAATTCCTCCAGTTTCCCACAGTACAGCAGTATTCTGCAGCAGCCTTCTTGCTTTGCAAAGCCAAGTGCCTGCGATCTGATTTGGAATTGATAGTTTCTAAGTATATCTCAGATATATATAGACAGTCTATATATGCTGGTGTAGCCTACCAGTTCTACTAACCTAGCTTGATCCAGCTCTGAACAAAACCAAATTCAGGCCTTCAGAAAGATTAGGATCAAGGCTCAAGAGGTCCAGCCTGAGGACACTAAACACTAGTTCTTATTTTGGATTGCCCAACTCTACATATAAGACACATGTTATTGAATTAAGGTACTATAAAGGGAGCATTTACACACCTAAGTCTGGGATATGAACCCAAAATTGCAGAATAACCTGCTTATGTGCCTAAGAAATTGAGACCTTGTATTTGTTCACAATAAATTTATAGGCTACAAAATTTTTTCCACTGTAGCTGTTCAATTGAAGATTGATGTGCTTGTCTCTTGCCTAAGCCTGCTTGATTTAAAAATGAAACTGAAGGTGACATAGTATGACCTCTCAGGTGAACAATCCAGTAGCTAAGATTTTGATGGGAGTAGGCTGATAGGATCAAGTACAATAAAATGCATAGACAAAGTTAGAGGAATCGAAACAAAAAACCATAATAATTTTCTGTCCAAGAACTTCCCCCAGAACTAGGACACCTGGCTTGGATTGCCCCTTTATACAAGAAGAAGTTCAAGACCAATTGATTTTCTTTTTAGGGAGGCTCTTACTGCCAAGATCAAGTGAAGTTTAAAAAGAGCATTTGCCTTCTCTCTTCCTCATGTACAACTGATTTGAGCCAAAAGGAAAACTCATGTAAAACAGAAAATGCAAGTGTTTAAATTAATAACAATTTGAAATCTGCTTTTGTCCTTCACAAGAATAAGCCATTGAAAAATGGGCAGAAATAAGAGTATTTCAGCAGTCTACTCTAGTAAGATCTACTGTCCATGTGAGCATATAAATAGTTCATTGCAAGAAATTAATGAAAGTCCCAGGCCTCTCAGATGCGGAAGATTGATCACTGCAAGGTTGGCAATGTAATATAATGGTTTCATAAAGGACAGTTATGGCAAAAAATATGGCATTAATTTATCTCACTTAGAGTAATTTCCTCAACTCCATATTTCAAAGAATGAAAACTATTGCAAAGATTTTTCAATTCACATGTGTCTGCCCTGTCAGGGAAAAATGCATGAATGGATCAAATATTTGTCCTTAGGGAGATAGATATAAACTGAGATAAAATTCTGAAACTTCCATACACATTAGATTTGAGATATGATTCCCTTCTTTAGCACACAGAGGTAAACTCTCTGGGAAACTCCCTGATGAACCTTTGTAATGTATGTTCAATGAAAATTTAAATAGCATTTCCACCAAATTTTAAGAAACCAAAAGACTCAGCTCAAAAAAATATTCACACATCTACTTAAGCAAATACAAAATTTCATCCTTGTTCAACAGAAATCTGAAGCATTCACTGAAAAATTCTTATATGTGTTTTTAGGAAATGGGTAATTCAGCATGAGGACTGAATTATAGTTTCTTAGTGGTTTTTTGGAAATTATTTCCATGGTTTTTCACTCTAGTATTTTACTTCTCTGATATTTATCAGAAGCGTAACAAATGAATATGCAGTTATTTCAAGGATTCTCTGAATCCAACTCTTGTCTAACTTTGTGATAGTTTGTTCAATTGCTTATGCCTTGAACTGCTTTTAGAACTGGAACTTAAGAAATCTGAACTTCCAGATTATTTTCTCATCCAATATGTTTAAGCATATTGAAACCTCACTCAAAACCCCTATCCTGTTATTTTAGGGTTGCTCATCTGTTGACAGGCATGCTTTTTAAAAAACTGAAACATATTTTTTGAAGCAGAGCATCAGAACTTGAAAAAACAAGATTGAAATTTGTCTCCTTAAGTCTGCTTTGACAATGATCTTCAGCTCCTTACAGGACATAGGAACTGCCATAAAACACCCATGTGTCTCCAAAATTTCTCTCACAAAAGGGGTAGTGATGAATACCCTTTCCCTAAATATCTTCCCGGGTTTCAGCAATCAAACTTTCAGGGCATTCTTGAAGACAAGGTCATATTCTTTTAAAAACTTCTGATGATATTTTCTTGTAGGAATTTATCTAATCTTCATTTTGAGCCTTTTATATTTGCAATGTGTTTAACATTCAGTGACAAAAAAGGTCCTCAGGGAAAAACACAAGACTACTGGTAAGATGAGAAACTAGGAGGTGAGACAGCTGCAGGCAATGTGTGTGACTCCTTCCCCCTCATTCCAATGGCACTAGATACCCTCACAAGAATTAACAGAGATGAATCTGTGCAAATAGAAAAAAAAAAGTCTTTTTCTTTCTTTTTTTTTTTTTTTTTTTTTTTCCCTCTGCTGGTATGGCAATGATTGATATAGCAGCAGAAATCTTTTTGGAAAACAGGCTCTGTTAATAAGATCCATAAATCTTCTTGTACACACTGAGGAAAAAAACAAACAAACACACAAACAAACAAAAACATCTAGCAGAAGTGAAGAACTTTAAATGTGTATTGGGAGAAGAGCTTTCGAAAAAGCATGCAAACTTACTAGGGGCAATATAGCACATAAGGAACAACAGAAGGTCAGGCACTACTCTGGGTACTTTCTCAGCTGAGAATTACAGAACATATGAGACACCACTGCTACAGAATGTAGTTGCCTGCCTGCACTTAACCTATGTATTCTCAAACATCAAACATCAACCTGGTAACTCACATCTTCCAGAGATGATCCAAGAAATCTTACTGCACTAATGTAACACAATAAATGTCTTATTTCTTGTACAAGTAATGTATTTTCAGTTACCCTACCACCCGGCCATAAGTTAAGGTTCATCTGAGTGCTAGAAACTACCTGAGAAATGTTAATATGGACATTTATCTTTTAACACTTGCTCTGTCAAAGACCAAACGGGACCAGAGGATTGTTATAGTGGCAGTCCTGTTCTAGAAAACTGACCTCAGTCCTTGACATACTCTTGTGATCCCATTATTAACTTGTAGACAAAAATGCCAAATGAGTTTGAGTCTGTGAAAGGTAGACACCAAGTTCTCATCTATGTCAAATTTTCATCACCTTGATAGGAATATATTGCTTGGTCAGCCCAAAAGAAAGGCAGAAATGAAAACAGATCTACCAGATCACCTCCGTGCTTATTAATGGCCTGAGACTGCTTTTCCCATCTGGGCAAATCACATTGTCAGCAGCAAAGCAAGCAGGACAATTCTCTTACAAAGCGATTATGAAACAAAACCGAGAGAGTCACTGATACCCAAGGTGATTATTAATCACTTAGCAAAGAGGCACAGCTATTGTTCTGGATCATGTTTCACCAGGATGCACTGTGGCAAATTTTCGTAACCCAAAATTTCCACTCAACTTGGCAGTAGATCTACTTGAAAGCATAATAACATAACATCAGTATATGCTGCTGTCTCACCTGAAAACATGTAGCTGCAGATAAAGTGGTAAAAAAGTAGTTAGTAGTGCAAAAAAAGCGAACAAATATTTCCAAACATCTTTGGGGAATAAGCAGATTTTATTGGTTCATTGCACCTCAACCCTAAAAATGTTATTCCACTGTGTCCCTAAGAGTGCCTTCAGATATATAGAGATATATTTCTGTATTTACCTGGAAGAAGGGAGCAAGCTTTGGATAGCGGTGATAAATACAAGAACAATAAATGCACACACCAAGTTTGATTTGAATACTTCATCCCGCATTTGAGAATACTAGAATAAAAAGAAAAACACACACAAAGAAGCAAATTAACTGTTAACACATGCAGTAGTTTCATTAAGGCTGATGTATACAGGAGAAATGGGGAAAATTAGGACAATGCACCAATAAATCAATAAACCTGAATTTTTGTTTTAAAATCAAGCCCATTGAATAAATTGTTAGTAATCTGGTAAAATATTTCAACCAAGAGAGCAAAAATCTGTAATTTGTTACACAAAATTGTTCTGCTTAGTTCAAAATTATTTGCTTAAAAATCCTGAGGTAGATACCAGGAGCTTTTGCTGCTGAGTATAATACTAAACACTTCATTACTTAATAAAATACTTAATAACTAGAGAAACCACTAATTTCCTCATAAGCATTGGAGTAATCTGTGACTCACAGATTGCATGATGGCACACAGGTGTCTCCATGATGGCCAAATTGAGGCCACTCTGCTAATTTATCTAATTTCTTTTTTTAAGAAAATTATGTAGTCAGAACATTCTTTGGCTATTTGGGATGCTGGGATGCTGGAACTCTGTATTTTAACTTACTCAGAGGCTGTGTGGAAACTTGGCCATACTTGGGCATTCTCCAAGTACAAAAGACTATTTAAGGTGCATTATTACATAGATTTGTTGAAAAAATATTTTTCTCCAGCATATCAAACAACTGAGAATGCTATCAGGTTCCTTTTTTGTGGGAAATACCAAGAAATGGAGTAACAGACACATCGATAGACCTTAGTGGATCAGCTAAAGTGGAAATATTGACCAAGCCCATAACTGTTATTTATCGTTGCTAATTCAATTAAACTACAGCTGTTTACAGCACATGAAGATTAGTCCATAGGAATATTTTTTGTAATTCTCTATATCCTTTATACATGCCACCGAAGTTTCTTTGTTCTTATAAGAAGTCCTGTAAAGGCTTGCCCCAGCCATTTTTCTTCCTCTGAAAAATAACTTCATTTTGTTTAAGCCTTTGCAGTTGTGAAGGGGCTGAAGAAAAGGTTATGAGTCAAAGCTATATCAGATACCAGAATGTCTCTCCAGAAATTTGAAAATAGGGGAAATTGCCTTTAGAAATTCCTAGAAAGCATTATAACATTAAAAAAAACTAAAAAAATTAAGAAACGTGTCAGGAACATACACTGAGAAAGTCCAGCTATGAGCTGGATTTCATGGCTAATTTGCTCTTGAAGGGAGATCCAAGCTAGACTTAGTGTATTTTTCCTACATGGACCTTTGGTTGGGACATCATCTCAGTTATAAACACCTGGTGTAAACAGTCTCAACCTCCCAGATAGAAAAAAGGTTTCTCACTTCCCTGCTCCCATTCGTCATGAGTAAGAGAGGGGGTTCATTTGTTGGTGTCCCTCATTTTGACTCCTCGTCCCCTGTGATTATACCTTGCCTCTGCTGTTGGCAGAATCACTTTGGCATGATTTTTGATAGTGCTTACAGGTAATTCCACATCATTTTGCTGCTGGAACTCCAGAGGCACTGACCCTGATTTCATGTGCAAAGAAACAGAACTGCATCAGTCTGCATATATAATGGACCAAGGCTTTTGTCAAATAGGGAAAAAGAAAGGTATGTTTCTTAAAATATGACATGAAATCCCAACTGTTCCATAGGGAAATTAAGGCAAACTAGATGAATGAAACACAAACATAGAATGGCCTGCTGTGTTGAGCATTATGTCAAAAGGATGGATGCTGTGTTCTAATCAGTAACAACATTGTGATGAGGAATTGTTGGCATCCCTAGGCAGCAGTGACATAAATGATAAACATAACAGTTCTGTAGCAGTCTACCCCTTAATGACTTGGAGAAGTAATTGAAGGACTGACTAAGCCTCAAGGCCTTTCAGAAAGCATGGGAAGGCATGTAGCCAGCCAGATCTGTGTAGGGTGGCAGGAAGAATTGTGATGTGACCTTGTCTGCAGTGAAAACTTCCACTGCAGCATCCCACAGAGCCAGTGAAGGCTCGTGGCTCAGTGGAGGCTCCCATGGGGCTTGGGCCACTTGCCTGCACTGTTGGGAGGGAACTGTTTATCCATGTGTCTTCCCACCTGGCTGGCTGAAACTAAGAAAGGCCACAGAAAGGTTTCTTTTGTGGAGTAATGCTGCTTATTCCTCACCTCTCTCTTCCAAAGCCACTTTGAAAGTAGAGAACAGGTAATATGACAGGTTTCACATGTTCCCCTAAAGAAAATGTCTGTGCCCTGGGGAGGAAGGTTTTTGGTCTTATCCTGAGTGCTGTTCTTTCACTCAGGTAGGACCTCATAGATGAAAAGGGAGAGGAGGTTTTTTTCTTCATCAGAGTAATGTTGGAAATGTTTCTGAAATACAGGAGAGGGACAGAAGAATATGTTTCAAGAAGTCTAAGACGGGAGAGGAAATGAACTCCTGAGAAGACCAAAGAGATCCAATGATAGACCAATGATAGAAAAGTTTCTGAACAGTCACAGAGTTTGCCCAGTGTCTCTTGCACACCTCTTTGCATCTGGAAGTTAAAGGAAGGAGGTGATGCCTGTGTCTGCTGAGATACAGCCATCACAAAGAGCAAAATTGTTTTCCTACTAATGTAATTTCTATTTATCTAACCAGTCAGAAATTCTGAAACAGAAACTCAGATATTTAGGTCTAATATTTGAACTAAGAACACACGTGCTTTGAAATTCAAAGCTCTTTTGATATTCCCAGTGTGCTCACCTCACAGGAAATATGTAAATGTTTCATGTCTAAGCCCAGCCTGTTTTCTAATCCAAGTACAAATATGCAGGAAGACTTTGAATATCCTTATACAAACCTTTACATTGGAAACTTTCTTTAATACATCCCTACTAGCACGTAAAATTCCTGTCCCGTGCCTCTGCTTTACCCTGTATGAAAGTACACGGTATGGATATTTTCAAGTTGCTGATATTTAGGGAGATCATCATGATGATATATTTTAATTATCATTGGAATAATCTGAAGTAGGATCAGATTTTCCTATGAGTTATTATGTATTTGGAAACTTTAATATCTTTTCATGCTACCATCAGAAGTACTTTTCCGTGATGAGTTGCTCTATCTGCCTCCATGCTATTTGTGAACAATACCTCTAGCAAAATTGAGGGTGAATTGTCTCTAAATGACATATCAAGTGTTAATGAGTGAGATACAGGTTAGTAATGAGTAGTTCATTTTGGTAAAGAATCTATAAAATATACCAGGTGGAGTCCTGCACAAATCCTATGAAAAAAGAGATATTGCAGAATTCCTATGGAAATACACATAATACCTCAGAGAGAAAACCCATTCTCTAAGGTAACTGCTACTGCTTGCTGTGGAATACACACTTATCCTATCACCATAGAAGGACAAACAGCAATAAGAGGAGTGGCAAGATGTTCCAGTGGCTTAAACTGCAGTGACATAGCAATTACCTAAACCAATGTAAACCAGGATCTGTGCTAGCTCCATGGTAGTTTTGTGCATGTTGATTCCAGAATTGTTTTGGTGTTTTTTCTAACCTTTTGATGTCTTAAAGGAAGAAAACCAGAAACTTCATGGCTAGTGTAAACCTGATATCTGGAATTGCTTTATAGTGAAAAAATTCAAACCAACCCAGATTGTTTAGACAGAAGTCCAGTATGACATTTCAGATCCATTCACGTCAACCCATGATCCCTCATCATGGTAGTCCTGTTACTAAAGCAGGAGGAAGAAACATAGTTTATTGTTCATGTGGTTACTCTCTTTTCTATCCTTTGAGGTTCAGAATATTAACACAATTCTCACTGAACAAGGTAGAGGTAACACTTCTTTGCCAGGATTTCAGCTATGGGTGCTGTTTTTTCTGCCTCCGCTAAACTGTAAAGTCTGGGGTGAGAGGCACTTACAGATTATAGAAATCAGTATTTAGCAGATGCCAATGTTACCTGAAAGTGTGATCGCTAAATGAGAGAGCACAAGATTTTACATGGGGGATGTTACTTCAGAGCTCCCTCTGGCTTGAAGCTGTGACTGTGCTGAGCAGAAGGTGAGTGTCAGCCAAGGGGAGGGAACAGCCCTGGGAGAGGGGCGGCCCACAGACTCTGCTGACTCTCAGCCACATCTCGGGGAGCAGATCAAGGTGTTGGTGTAGAAGGTCACATAAGTAGTACCAAAATGTTAATGGCTGGAACAAACCCCATAATTCCAGACTAAAAGGTTAGGGGTGGGGGGAGCATAGGGAAAAGGCTGTTGAAAGAGCTTTGTGATACTCTAATTTAAGCCTGAGTTTGGTGTGTTTCCTAAATGGACTGGAAGAAGGGAGGAAGTGGTAGTAACAAGATCACATGGAGGAAATAGCTACTTTCTGCAGGAAAATGATTCAAATATTACTTTTTCCATGACTTCTTGTAATTATGGTTAAACACTAAGGTTATAAGAACAAACCTGCAATTATTGTACAGGTATGCAGGCGGGAGGGGACATTTCCCATGCTGTCCCACAAGACAACTGCTCCTGTCTGCAACAAAGAGGACACTATGATTCATCTTTCCTTAGTCCACATCATTCCTTTGTATTCTGGTACATTCCCCATCACTGTCTGGGCACACTCATGATGTCCCAGCACCCTGAACAGAGGCAAGGCTGTGTCTGACCAGAGGCTGTCCAGCTGTTGGAGGTGGACGTGCCAGAACAAATAAAGCAGCGGTGATACTTTTAAAAAATTTACTCCTTCCTTATATGACTAACCAGTTTAATTTATGGAACAGAAAGAAGACTCAGTCAACTTTGCTGAATGGATTTTATGTTTCTATTGCCTTTGCCTACAGGTTGGGACTAACACCTAAAGAAATACTGAATGAAAGCATAATTCTCCAAGCACTGCAGCCCAATTCTCCATTGGAAATGTCCTACTGGGAAGAAAATGTAACAAACTTGCTAAAATGTTAACTTTTAAATAGATTTTTTTCATTCAGATGCAATTAAAAACTCTAGTAATACTTTAAATCTGACCTATGTAATGTGATGGATTAAGGCATGGATCTTCTTTTAGTTCTTTAAATTGCATTTAAATTGAATTCTACACTTCCCGTAGAATTTTTCTTTGTGGCTGACAATTGTAAAATCTAAAATAAGAAGAAAGTTTGTATTCTGGATATGGGATCTGATTCTGGGCAGTGTCCCATTACAGCAGCCCATGCTCAAGCCTTTTGTGATTAAATTGCAAATTAAGGCAAGATGAACCACTGACAAGTTTGCTCATTCAGCAAGTTGTTTGTGACCAGGCTGTTCCTCCTTTGAATAAAAATATTCAGATTCTTTCACCATATTTTTTCATCTTGTGTCTTGAAAAGATTAATGATGATTCATGACTTTTGGGACTTTATATAGTAATTCACGTCGTATCAGAGATCTTGAATTTCACTTCCTCTGGGTCCCTGTCAGCTTTGCATGATAACTGCACTGAAAGAAATATCTTCATATCTTCCTTTTCAGCAGATAATTATTTGTGGGTAATTTGGTTTTGGGGATTCTACTTGATGTCTCAGTGTAAATATCCTCATGGAGAAATGCAATCTTGTATTTTTGTTTTAACAAATATTTCTTGTTTCTTCTACAAGATTACTACTGCAATAAGTGCTTAGATATATTTCAAGAAGAATTTTTCTTTTCCAGTTGTCTTGATAAAAAATCTCACCAATCAGTCTCCCTGAGGACTATCCTCTCATAAATCATGTAAAAATGATTTCCAGTGGAAGTTAGAGTGATGATGAAGTGAGCCTCCATCTTCCAATTCCTCACTGTTTTTGTTTCCTTTTAGTCAAGTGAACATAGTATTGCAGACCTGCTGTTCCTGCACTGTCATAGCATATGAAATTATCAATGAAAGTCAATGAAATTGAGATCTGTGCAACCTCACCCTGTGCCATCAGCTTTCAAAGAGTGTTCTCCCATTACCTTATCTTTTAAAACTTATAACTTACATCTGGACATGGACTGAAAGAGAAGTTAATGAGATCATATTGCTGTTGAGAAGCAGCAAAAATACGAACCATATTTAGCTCTTAGAAACAGATTTTTTAAGAAGTATGTTTAAAACAGAGAGCTGAAAAATTACTGTTGACTTGAAATAAATATTGCAGCTGCATAGAGGACATGAGAGGGGTTTTATGACTAAATGGAAGGAACATATCTATATAAATATAGATATGTATTTTTTGAATAGAAATGTCAGTTTATTAATATGCTCAATCATCGTTAGTGCCAAAGTAACCTGTCATCTGACAGAAAACTGCCTGTACTCGAGACCAAGTTCAACCCAGCCAGTGGTTGTTATTTTCAGAAACTGAGTTTGCTCAGTGTACATATTTTCCAACAAAGAAATGCAATCATTTCAGCATTATAACACCTGCATCATATCACGGTGTTTTATGAGCTCTAGCTCATCCCTGCCTTCTGAAAACTGAAACAAAATGAAAAAGAAAAACAAAACAAGAAAAAAAAACCCAACACAAGCCAGAACCTACGGCTTCTCTACTTCAGTGAACATTTATTACAATTTGAGTTGTGAATAACGCAGCTACCAAGCCCCAGCTACCTTATGCTCCAGGCTGGAGTCTTTAAACATCAGTGAAAAAGGCTTGATATGCTCTCTTCTCAATTTATCGCCACTCCGTAAGTCGATGGTGTGCTCTATTCTCTTGTTAATTTCCTCAGGCCCAGACTGGACATGCAAAGCTTGTGCAAGATGGTTTGGAAGCAGATTTATTGAATTTCTTGTTAGGGCAGCCAGAGTCTAGGGGAAAGCACATGCAAACAGAATAAACCTGCTGGTCCCCTTGGGTTAAAAATGCAATGTTTTAGTTCATGTTGCATTGCAAACCATTACAGCATTCCATGCAATTCATTCAATGAAATCTATAGAAGTGTAAAATAATAAGTCTGTCCCACTAAACACATACAGTAAATTAAGGGGAACATTTTGATGCCTTCTTTTTTACAGGCTAAGAGGTTTGTTGCTGCACTGAGCATTAGGACTGTATTCCCCTTTCCAAATCTGATATTTAATTATTAAAGCATGCATGAGGGGAGTACACACACCAAAATCACATCAGGATATCTGACTCAGTGGTGTGTTTTGATAAATAAGAATGGAAGTCATATCAAACAAAACCCACAAAACTGGAGTAATGAAGTTTTTCTTATCTTAAAGTTACTGGATGTGTGTAGTTAAGGAACAGATCACTTAGTCAGGAGTGAAGAAGGTGACATTTCTGATTACTTCAGCATGGGTTTTCAGATAATATGTTCTTCTTCACTACTGGTATATTTCAGCCAATCTAGATTACAGTTAGGCTACACGATTTAACTGTAATTCATATTATTATTTAAAATACCATCTCAAATGCATTATTCCTTTGGAATTTCAATGACTAATCAAGGGAAAAAATTAAAATACCTTTGCTTCACAAAGGAATTCTAGCAGATATAGTATGAGGGGTGTTTCATCTTCAGCAAAGAGTTAGTTTGCTTTCATAAAGAGAATAACTCATTCCCAATTCATGGTGCCATTTCATGACACAAACCACAGTGAAGCAGCTCTTTCACACTTGAATGGGAAAATAAACTCTACTACTGTAATATTCCCAAGGGTTAAGAAATGTTAATGAATGGAAAGGGTGTGAAACTTCATACATCATAGCATAAGACATTTCAGCATTATTGTGGGTGGGAAATAAAATTCTGCCTGAGAAAAGTTATTCCACAGGTCCTTCCTGAAAAGACCTTCAGCTCTATCCCCTATTAGGCATTGTTAAAACAGGAGCTCAGGATGTTTTGTCACCAGATGCCCCTCCAAAGCCAGTTTTTCTTTATCTGAGGATTATGTAGGGCAAATGTTATGGGGAGGTTTCTCTTGTTGATATTTAAACTAAAGTCAACAAAAATATTCTAATGAATCTTGGACATTAAAAGAGAGAACATTAAAAGACAGGAATGGTCTCAGGTACCCACTGCCAAAGCCCAGGTGACAACTTTCCTTACAATCCTAACATCAAGTCCATGGATTCTGTAGTCACAGATTATATTTCATATTCCATCTTATTATCAGTAATTTAATATCCTAAAATATAGGGAGAAAAGTACATCAGGATTGGAATCTTCTCTCTGTTTAAGTGAAAAGCAGTTTTCCTGTTTTTTCAGTAAAAAAAGGACTTCAATAGAGAAAATTTGGGAAGACACTCTACTCAAATCCTCCCTTCTGTCTAGCAAATCAGTATCATGAACATTAGGAGAAAAAAATGGTATCAAAGAAACTTTTCTCATGCTTAGGTTTCAGATACATCTGAATTAATATCTTGGCCTTGGAGAAAACAATCAAGGCAAGCGGATAAATGCTGTATTATTACATGCTGTCACACTACTTTAGTTTAAGTACTCCTCTCTCTTTTAAACTGAGCTAGGAACAAAAGCTTTTATCAATTTTTGGTGGCTGAAAGGGCATGTGTGTGTCTGAAGTCTCTGTTAAAGGATAAAATCACATCAGATGGTGGTGTGTAAATTGGTTCCTCAGAATTACCCTATTTTCTGCTTCTGGAAACGAGAGTGGAGAACATCCCTAATGTTTTTGATGAGCATTTTGTTCAATTTATACAAGGAAAATAATCTGAGTTCATCCTAGTAAACGACTATATTTTGGTTATAATTCTATTTTAAGCTGTGATTGATATGAAGGCTTGTCTTCTTGCTGAATGTATGAAGTGTTTTACAACTCATAGTAGATGAACATGACATAATATCACCACTATGGCCATGATGCCTGTAGTATTTTGCAAAAATGGACTGAATTTGCATTTATATACACAATGTAACAAGGAAATTCATATTTGTGTTTCATCGTTTTCTCTCCCTCTCATACATGCACATACTTAAAAAACCCGTTTCCCTGTATTTAGAAATAAGAACAATGAAAATCATAATGCAAATTATTGTCTAAAGAATAAGTTCTAACCACATTTTGTCTCTTATTCCCCTCTTTGCTCTGCATCTTTTAAGACTTTATGCAAACACAAAGAAATATTGATTTTTCCTATTATTTCTCCTACACTTTTGTGAGCAGCTCTATGGAAGACACAGTCACACAGTCATGAATTCTACAATGGGCTTTTGAAGTTTTCTGATGCTGATAATAGCCATTCATCATACAGGAACAAACACAAACTTCTGTTAAAAAAAAAAAGAAAAGAAAAAAANAAAAAAAAAAGCCTAGCCAAACCTGCATCTGAAACTGAAAGAAGATGAATTGAAACAAAAAAATAATAAGCTCCAACTTTAGATACATTTTGTAGAGACTTTAAAAGGTAGTTTAGATTAGATTTATCTTCCTTCCTGGGAAGTTTTCCTGCAAAATATCCAAGCATCCTCCTCTCAACAAGAAGGGAAATTTTTAATCTGTGCCATTTAGAAAACCTCAAGAAGGTTTCAAATTATTTTTTTCATAATGCAAACATCAGGTGTTGGAAGGAAATAGGAAAATAAAAGGTCACATACTTAAAAAGACAGGTTGCAGATAGGATTTAGTTCAAGAGGAAGACACCTGAAATGAGGGTGTCTACAAGTTTGGTGTCTACATGCTCAGTGTCTAAACTACTATTTCATCCAATACACACTCCAGATACTTTCAGTTGTCCACTGATATATAGCTGTGGTCAGCAGAGATGCCTTAGGGAACCGGACAATAGCCAGGAGATGTGGCACAAGACACAGGGACACCACGTGCCACTGGTCAGTGGTGAGGACCAGCTGGGGTGTGCTGGAGTATCTCAGGGCAGAAACAACAACAACCACAACAATGGGGTAGCTGTAACACACAGGAACCTTGTGTTTGAAGTGAATTCCACACTTTTGTCTAGACTTGTCTGTCATCTTGGCAGTCTTTTAGTCTAATTTCTGTCCTCGCTGTTAAGCTTCACTGCAATCACTACCAAGGCACACCTATAGAAGACAGGCATTTTAATATGCTGTTTTTCCTAATTCACATCCTGACAGGCCCAGCAGGTGCCTCCCCCAGCACATACAGTGACCATGTTATGCTTTCAGCTACTCCTTTTGTAAGGTACATGGAAGAAACCCAACTTAAACAACCATTAATTCATTCTAGAGGAGGCATTTACTCTCTTGAAATACAATATCTTCTGTCCAATTTTCTTTCCTTTAAGAAAGAATCCCAGGCACTTTCAATAACTGCTGTTTCAATAACAGCAACCTCCATTTATATCGGGCATGTCTGAATTTCAGGCAAGAACTTGCACCCTTGGTTTACCTCACGATCAGAGCAAGGGCACATAGTGATAAGTGGGCTGTAGACAAGTGAGTATAGTTTTTGCTAGTATCTGTGACTGCTTACATAAAAAGTAGTTATTTGTTTCTTACTCACATAAACACATCTACAGCTGATTGATTCAGGCTGCTCATAGAGCACAAATTTGAGGTAATGAGTATGGATAGGGATGAGTTTGGCTTAAGAATACCCCAGACATTCATTTTCATATGCTTCCTAACATAACTAGAGTTAAAAGTAAGATACATGTGATCAGTTGCTCAAATTTCATTGTAATTTATATTGAGTAAAGAAATAATTTTAATTCTATTGGCAAATATTCAAACATACAGAGTGATTCATTGCTGGGTTGCTGCTGCTGCAATTCTCAAAGCCTGCTGCTGACAGTGACCTTTAAGCTGTTTAATTAGTGTTATTAAATGCTTATTCTGTCCAAGACTGACATACCTCTGGAAAAAGCTACTACATCCTAGTATAATTTAAATCCATCATCTGAATTTTTTATCTAAAATACATTATTTATGAGCAATTCTGTCTATTGTCTTAACTGTAAATTAAAACTTACATAATAATTGAATCATACATGGAACAGCAGATTTTTGAAATCTTGTCTCCACCAAAAGGCTTATTGTAAAACTGTGCAATATAAAATTACAGCTTTTCCCAACACCACTTCAAATTCTTTAAAAAAACACTGAGAAACTGTTCTAAAAGTAGATTGTTTATTGTCGTAAGAAAAAAAAAAGTTTTAAAGAAACTGTTAAGCTATGCCTATTTCAATTATTTTCAAGGCGTTTTTACTAGTAATGAGCAGGAGTTGATCAATAATTGAATAAACCCCACTAGTCCTTTATTTTGTTCTTTGTTAACATCAAGGTTAAGTTTAGCTGAGAAAATGTCCAACAAAATGAGAGCCTACTCTGCATAGACTTTTTTGGACTACAGAAATTGGAATATCTTAAAGGGAAAGAACTAGAGAGAGATCTGAAGATATTCACAGTAGCATGCACCCATATCTCTATTCCTAATGAAATGACAATATAGAGACAGGTCAACAAAATACAAAGAGTACTATAAGGCAGCGTACATGCAGATACACAGATGTACAGAACATATATGAAACAGATGTTTTATATAACAGAACATATATGAAACAGGTGTTTTATATAACAGCAGACTGTGCCATGCTCAAATTCAGTTTGAAAAGATGAAGACACTGCTGTGGGCTGATTGATTGTGAAATTTTATCACTTCTGGGCACATTTGTAAGAGGCAGAAGATGGTTGACAAAAGCAAGACCTCCACACAACAACGCTTAAGGCTCAACAGGCAGTTCAGACAAGTAGGAATAAGGACGTGCAGCAGAAGAAAGGATATATCATGTCATTACAGATCCTTCAAAGAAAATGAAAGAAAACTTCAGCTGACCTTGCCTCATAAAGACTCATCAATCTTTCAAGTGCAGTGAGAACAGTGGAGTGGAGGCATTTTAACCTTTCCATCTTTAATTCCTCTAAACAAGCAGACTTCAGGAAATGATTTTTTTACCGTACAAGAATTGTTGGTTCCCAGGTTGCTAGCAATCAGCCATGCAGTGCTTTTGGAAAACATCTGATCAGGAGAAGTTTCTATTATCTCGTATTTCTATTGAGCTACAGATGTCTTTAGAATCTAACTCAAATTCTAGTGAACCTTAATTATATCTTAGAGTATGATTTTTTAATATTTTTTGCTTAAAAGTGAGAAATGAAGGACCTGATTTCACAAGGTGCTTTTTTCCCCCTTCCCTCAGATATGTATACAGTACTTTATGTTTTTCCTCTGGCAAAATGTCCTTTCCCTCATCCCTTTAATTTGATGGCTCTGAAGTGAAGATATTCAATGAGATATACACTTTCACTAGAATGTTCCAATGAGTCTAGTAACATTAGATTTTTAAAAAAATTATCTTGTGGAGTGGTTCAATCAAAACTAAGTCTTGCAGTATTTAATTTCAGTTGGGAAAAAGAAAAAAACCCAATGAACCCAAAATCTCTGCTTCACTGGCATTTTCCCAATTTATATACATGATTTTTCCTTCCTTGAAACAATTTGTTCCATCCTGTGCTGTTACAGTACATGTTAGAATAAAGGTTAAAGATGCATTTGTGTCCTCTGAGGCCTCCATTATTGAAGTGCACTCAATCATGCATTCATCCCAATGACATTAAAGGAAGTTTGACTTACATTTTGTTTTCCCACTATGTTATCAAATGGAAGTTCAGGGCTCCAGGATCCCTCAGTAAACGTTGCTCCACTGTTTCTCCTGTCAGAGGAGCTGACAGCCTCTTTCACAATATCTTCAGGTAAAGTCAACAGACTCTCCTCAGGTTGCTTAATTAAATAAGTCTCAATGTTATGTTTCCTCAGGAATTCATTGCGCTCTTTGCCATGCCCTTCTTCAACTTTATAATCCCCATTCAGGCAGTCCAGAGTGGCTTTGGAGATGTGAATCCTCCTGCATAAATGAAATAAGTAGTAGCAAATACTGATTGTGTTCTACTACGCATAGGTTAGATGGAGGTTTTGAACTCTGTATATTGTTTATCATTATGAATAAATACAAGGTTTTCTATTGCAAACAATGAAAATTAAACAGTGTATTTAAAAACATGAGCTTCAGTTGTCTCAGAACATGTTTACACCAATAAGATGTCATTAATGCACAGAGTCCTGTTACAGGAAAAACATTTTGACATTCACACCTGATACCTTTGCTCATAGTTAATAGTTTAATGGGAGACCTTCCCAAGTAAAATACTATTCTGAGTGGAAAAAAATTGTACTTCAGGGAAGTGCATTGAAAGAAAAATAAATGGTAGGCATCAGAGCAGTTTATGTGAAGGTCTTTAATTTCCTTCAGTTTCCTGAGGTAGCTTAAACATTTGAAATTAGTGGTCTGATTGCATCTGAAGTGAATTAGGGAAATAGGAGAACTATGCAAAGGCAAGCAACGTAACCATTTATATTACGACTAAGCAATGAGTTTAATAAGCTTTGGCTAAAGTGAAGTTGAATTTAAGAGATTATATGCAAAAGAGCTCAAATTTTGTAATGGTATGGTGGGCATTTGGATGTCTTCCAGCTAAACTATTTTAAAGGAATCCTCAAGTTCCTGGATGTAGGAAAATTGTAAACACCTCTAGAACACATCAACATGGTCAGCTATGCTATACTGTATAATGCAGCATCATGAATGCAGTAAGAGTTGTTCATTAGGCATTTATCTAACCCAAGCAAATAGTTGTAGTGACTCTTTCAACCACCTCATTTATTAAACTTTGAGTGTATGTCACTTTCTGAAAGACAGACTTGCAGACAGATCAGGCACCACAGTTTGGCTTCCTCTTGTGAAGGAAATGGTCCTAGAATGCCCCTTGGGAACTTCCTTCTGCAACTCAAAGGATGCCAATACAAAATTGAATTGCATAATACTTTGATGGAATAAAAGACTATAAGAGCATATACGATGTGTATGCTTTGCTAGAAAATTAAATTCTGCTTGTATTTGAGCAGTTTGAAATGCCCAGAAGTATCAGAACTTGGCACAAACTATCCATGTGGAGCATTAAATACCAACATCTAATTAAAAGGTCAAGAATTTGTATCCCAGCCATTTTTTAAGCTGTTTCACCTTCCCTGCTTCTTCCCAGGTTTTGTACAACTTTCTGAAGTCATGCTGTTACAATGATTGCAGAGATTAGTAGTATTTTGTAGTGAAAAATCAGTAAAACTCATGATAAAACCCAGTAAAAATGTTTCTCAAACATAAGCTACTTTTGGCCTGGACTTAAACAGCAAAGCATGTGGCATCTCAGAAAGATGATGTGGTCCCTAGCTCTAAGAAATCCGAATAGGCTAAATTGATTTTAGTAAAGTACTAACCTAAAACTAAAGAAAAAATAAATAAATAAAGAGAAACACTTGTTGCCAAGGTGACTATCTCTCTCTTTAGATTCAACTAATATAATTTAGGAAGGTTGAGTAATAAAGCCCTGAAATATGGATTTTATGATGGATATGATAACAGCTTTAAGCAGATTATGGAGATAGCTATTAATGTAATATCCTTAAATAGGCCAAATATTAATAAATAGTTGGCAGATTATAAGTATTTTCTAGCTTCACCTTTTGTACTGCTTGCTTAAAAAACCTAAAATGTGTAGAGATATCTTGTAATTTTATACAAATACAGTATACTGGGAACCTGAGTATTGAAGTCAAAAAGTATTGCTGACCTACTCTTTACAGTGTATCAGGCCCACAGTGGTAGATATTAGCTGCCATTGAGACATCATTGAAAATAATTATTACCTAGTTACTATGCAATTCAGTATTAGACATTAATACCTACATACACTAAGTAAAGCCCATTAGAAAATGGGATCCTGGCAGAAAAATGTCACTGAAATAACACTGTAGGATCTTACAAGTTTTCCTTCTCAGGTGTTGTGGACACATAGTTTTATTTTCAGAAAACTGGAAATTATAATTTTTTCTCAGTGTTCCTAGCTGCCTTCTCCCAGGGCAGCTGGGCTGTTGGCTTATACTTCTTCTGTCAGGTGCAACCTCTCCCTGCATCATCCATACTCGTGGGGGCTCATGGGGACATGCAGACATTTAGGGGAAGAGCTGAGCCCCTTTTTTCCTGCTCTCAGTCTGGGTGAAAAGATGTTTCCCATCCTCAGCAGCCTGTCTCCACTATGCCCTCAAGAAAATGCTGCAGTTCATCTTTGCTCTTGTTTTACAGCATGAGAGTAGGACTGCTCATAACCCCAGGGCAGCTTTCCTGGTGAAGCTGCTCTAGAAATGGGAAATGACCTCAGTCTAACAACAGGTAGGGGGATTTGAATGCTGGTGGCAGGGAGAAGTAAGGAGAGGCTGAAATGAACTTAACTGCTCTATTAAATCTGCTCTGCACACTAGGAAACTCTGATGTAAATCACTATTCTGGGGGACTTGGTTCATTGCTGTCACATACAGGCTTTGTTCTGCTGGCACTCTGATATCCAGGAAATCACTCTGACAGACTTAAAACCTGCCAGGCATTTTATCTACAGCAAGGCTGTGTATTGCCTGGGTTCTTCATTAATAGCCATACAACTTGCACACATTAACAGCAATAGACCCTGCTTTTTGCAGGTGTGGATGGTGAAACTTAGATGATGAATTTGCTCATGTGAACAAAAGATCCTCTTAGTCATCTGGGCCTATCACATGGGATAAGCAGCAGGCAATGACTTTTTTTTCTGAAATTTTATACACGGGTGACATATGCAGAGTACAGAGCAGCAGAATTTCATTTTCTGCTAATTCCAAGAATTTATATTAGAATAAAGGTTTACTATGTAGGACTGCAGAAGGGGCCTGTATTTGCAATATATGAAGCAAATTTCCTTCCAGTTTCCTGGAAACATGACAGCTGTGGCGGATCCTGATGTGTGTGTAGGGAGGACAGCACATGACTCAGTTTTGATGACTTAACATTTCTGTCATTCAAGGCAACAGCACCACATAGACTTTTTTTCCACATAAAGATGTCTGCTGCTATTGCTTCTAAATTCCATGGCTAAAATTGGAATTGTCTAGGTGGCCTTGTCTATTGTCCTTCATCATTGACAGGTGGAATTGAAAGTTAACAGAAGATTTTTGCAATCACTACTGTTAGTTCAAATTTAGGATTTGTAGTATCTCAAACTAGCAGGATATATAGGCCATATCAGGCAGAAATAACATTCAACTTTCAGGTGAATCAGCCACATCAGACACAGAAAAAAAATGGGATCTTTTCTAGTGAAAACCCATCCATATCATGTATAGACAGACTAAGATAAATACCTCAAAACACCTACTAAAACATCAAATTATTTAAAAGACTTCCTAGAGAGCCTGCTGTTCATAACAACTTGTTATTAACATATTGACCTATGAACACGTAATTCTTCCCACACTTTGTGCATTATGAATTAAAATAAATTATCGCTTTCTGTCTCATAGTATCATTTGAATGAAAAAGGTGAGAGAATGAAGCCTGGAAAATCTCATGAATGGTAAACACCTAGCTGGGAAATTTGGGTTACCTCTGAGGATAATGCGGGCTGAAAACAAAAATTGATCTTTTCCAGAAAATCAAGGCTGACAAAGAAAAATAAAGATTCTTGTCTTGGCTTTTCAAATGGCTCTACAGGCTGATCATTTCTACCTTTTTAAACCACAGCCTCACTAATCCTTGCCAACTGCAAAATAGCAAAAAAAGGTCACAGTTGATGAAATGATGTGAGACAGCTAATCTTTTGGCAAGGTTAACAATGCAATGTGCTGGCAATGTTTTTTGTGGGAAACACACTTTGCCTTACCCAGGAATTCCACCTGACTCGAGTTTGTTCGCAATATCCACGTCCCAGGACCAGACATCAAACTGCCACTTTCTGAGGCCCAGCACTCCACACAGAACCGATCCGGAATGAATCCCTATTCTCATGTCAATGTCATGCTTTGTTCTTGATCTGACATACCTGTTAAACAAAACACACGAAGAAAGAAAAATAAGCCAGACTTATGAAAATATATGCCACAATTTCCCATACCATTTTGAAAAGGGTATGATGTAAAATATGATGTCATTTAGCTGTAAAGTGCAGTCTAGCCTGTAAAATGAAGATGGGTCTTTCTAAATAGAAAAGGTAGAGGTAGTGATAAAATTATTCTAAAGTCCAGGTTATCATTAAGCACTTAATTGCATGCATGGCTCAGTGGCACACTTATTATCCCAATCAGATAGAAGGAGAAAAATAGAGAGAGAAAAAGATGTCTGAGTGAAAGTATTTTGTTGGACTTATTGAGTGCTTTAGCTTGGAATTATAGAAGCTTCAGGAACAGTATGGAACTGTTGGAACACTATGGGAGTCTGGAACCATATGGACAGTTCAGGAACAGGAACTATTTTCATCAAACCTGTCTATTCATTTATATTCTTGTGTATTTTTTACTAACTTTCTATTAAAAAAAGTTATTGTTTTGATTGGGATTTTCCAGAGTTGCTTTTTGTCAAATGATTAATTATTTCCATAAGATTTGGCCAGAACACCATTTGTTCTGTCATTAAAACTGTGTGGGTTTAAAATCAGTTTTATCCATTCAATGGTGTGATGAAGACCATTTCACCTCTCAAAAATAAACACATATGAGCATATTTGTTAAGAGACTGCTTTTCCAGTTCTGTTTGTGTGACAATAATTGTTTGCAGCAGAAATAGTATTAGACCTTGCGTTCATTAATCTTTCAATAGTGTGGTCAGGATGGGAAAAGCACATTGCTACTGCTGGTCTGCAAACCTGCTGTGTCTCTGTAAAGGGGCTCATCTCTACAGTTACTGAAGTCAATAGAAACACAGCAAGATCACACCACAGAGCAGGCAAAGAATAAACAGCTCTATTTCACTGTTCTCAAGTTAACTACCTTGTCTCAGTAATGACCTTGACAAATCCTCTGTAGAGGAGAAAAAGGTAAATTGCTTACTGCATTCAATATTTGAGCTTTCATTGTTGCAACAGAGCATCAGCTCAGTTTGTAAGGGGAAAAAACATCAAACCAAGAGTTATAAAATAGAGAGAAACTAGTTGCACAAAAATGTGAGAAATCGAAAATAAGAAATTCATCTTTATTTCACTTCCCTTTATATTATGAAAACTTGGAGAAAGGCAGGCATATGATAAGGCTCAGTGCAGTAGTGTGCCTAGAAGACCTGCTTATCATGTCAGGAAGCCAACATATTTCAAATATCTAAGAGAAAAAAGTTTTAAATAGTTAATCATAAAATAATTAGAAAGAAGCTTTGAGAAGGGATTTATCTGTGTTCTTATATTTAGAGTTTATAATTTTCATTTACAAATTTCTTCATTCCATTCAAACGAAAGGGTTTGAAATATCAAAATTAAATGAACAATTACCTGTCTCTGGAAGATGGGATATGTAACAACTCCTCCACAGTAAAGCACTTTAAGTGTTGTGAGAGCAGCTAATAGAAGTGAGACCACTGAAATTTTAATCTATTTTGAAGAATTTTTATATGCTACAAAAATATTTGAAATGACACTCATAACTGTCAGAGGAATCATCACACAACTCCTCACATGAGTGTTTTCCCAGTCTGCCTTTTCCTTTTGTTCAGACTAAGATAATTATTTCTTATTTTACGTCTGATTTCCTTATCTTGAAATAAAAGACAATTTTATCTGGAGGAATAATTGAGCAAAAAGCTTTTCATTGAAAAATGCATTTAATAAGAAGGGCTTTACGTTTAATAAAATGTTTTAATAGCCTATATTTATGTAATCTTTCTCTACACATATATGGACACACAGGCTTTTTTACCAATTTGATTTCTATTTCTCCAACTGTCATGTCCTATGATGAGCAGCTGAAGGCTCTAGGTCTGTCTAGTTTAGAGAAGAGGAGGCTGAGGTGTGACCTCATGCTCTCTAACAGCTTCCTGAGGAGGGGAAGGGGAGAGGGAGATGCTGAGCTCACCTTCCTGGGATCCAGTGACTGGACACATGGGAATAACTCAGAGCTACACCAGCGAAGGGTGAACAACCCCTAGAGATGTCACTTTGGACATTAGGGAACATTTCTTTGCCACGACTATGGCCAGACAGTTAAACAGGCTCTCTACTGAGGGGATTGATGCCCCAAGCCCATGATCAAGAGGCATCTGGACAATGCCCTTAACATGCTTTAACTTAGGTGACCCTTGAATTGGCAGGCAGTTGGACTAGATGGTCGCTGTCGGCTCCTTCCAACTAAAATATTCTTCTCTTCTCTTCTCTTCTCTTCTCTTCTCTTCTCTTCTCTTCTCTTCTCTTCTCTTCTCTTCTCTTCTCTTCTCTTCTCTTCTCTTCTCTTCTCTTCTCTTCTCTTCTCTTCTCTTCTCTTCTCTTCTCTTCTCTTCTCTTCTCTTCTCTTCTCTTCTCTTCTCTTCTCTTCTCTTCTCTTCTCTTCTCTTCTCTTCTCTTCTCTTCTCTTCTCTTCTCTTCTCTTCTCTTCTCTTCTCTTCTCTTCTCTTCTCTTCTCTTCTCTTCTCTTCTCTTCTCTTCTCTTCTCTTCTCTTCTCTTCTCTTCTCTTCTCTTCTCTTCTCTTCTCTTCTCTTCTCTTCTCTTCTCTTCTCTTCTCTTCTCTTCTCTTCTCTTCTCTTCTCTTCTCTTCTCTTCTCTTCTCTTCTCTTCTCTTCTCTTCTCTTCTCTTCTCTTCTCTTCTCTTCTCTTCTCTTCTCTTCTCTTCTCTTCTCTTCTCTTCTCTTCTCTTCTCTTCTCTTCTCTTCTCTTCTCTTCTCTTCTCTTCTCTTCTCTTCTCTTCTCTTCTCTTCTCTTCTCTTCTCTTCTCTTCTCTTCTCTTCTCTTCTCTTCTCTTCTCTTCTCTTCTCTTCTCTTCTCTTCTCTTCTCTTCTCTTCTCTTCTCTTCTCTTCTCTTCTCTTCTCTTCTCTTCTCTTCTCTTCTCTTCTCTTCTCTTCTCTTCTCTTCTCTTCTCTTCTCTTCTCTTCTCTTCTCTTCTCTTCTCTTCTCTTCTCTTCTCTTCTCTTCTCTTCTCGTCTATTAATTTTAAATACTGTAAATTGTGGTTTTGTATTTGTATCTTATATGAGAACTAACACACACAGGTATCACTGGAGAGACCAGGTACAAACAAGGGTGCAACTGAGCAAGGTGCCCCTCTATTTCTAGAGTGCTCACTGAGGATTGCTGGATTTAACTTTTCCCTTGTCATAAAAACGTGGTGATGGCCTGAGAAGGCTTTGGCATCCTCCATCAGCCACAGGGCATTTGGATTTGTCCAAAACATCACACAGCTGTGCTGTCCACACCACCTCCTGCAGTGCACTGCAGACACGAATCAAGGTCCACTCCTCCTTGCCTTATCTGTCTTTCACAGTCTCCCAGCAACTCTTTATGTGCCACTCAGGTGATATTTGATCTCAGCTCCTCATCAGCAGACAAAGTGGATTTGGCTTCCTGCCTGCACCCTTTGGCTAAGGGACATTCTGTTTCTCTGTCTTTGCATCCTCCTCTCGTCATGAACAGCAATGTGCTCCTGTGTTAATAGGTGGGAAAATAATTGCAGGAGGGGACATGATGGCATGAAGCCACAGACAGTCTGAAATATATTTAAACAGCCCTGTCCAGGACATGAATTAAAGCACAAGAATGATCTAATCTCACTCAAATTACTTTACTATTTGCAGCTGAAGACTGAAAGGAGAACTTTTGAGAAACTATTGTGGAAACAATAATCTTCATAAAAGTTTTGTTTTAAGATATTAATTTGAACAAAGAATAAATATTTTATTTAAAAAATTCTCTGCAAAGACTAAAAAGTTTAAAAATGAGGTAATTTTTTAGCATGTGAAAATCATGGAATTATAATTATTCTTTTTCTTTAAAATTGGGAGTGATATGGGTTGAAAAGGATTTCTGAATTATGTAAAGAAGGGGACTTAATCATTGTCAAACCTAACTCCCTAGCAGCCAGACTACCACATACTTTAGGAGGTCTTGTTTACATACAGGTATAGGAAAAACAAACCCTGAAATAACAAAGCCTGGATCACCTTAATCAATAGTGGTAGTTCTAAATTATTCAGAAAAATTCCCAGAAATAATAGCATGTACTAGATAAAAAATATGGAGATAAAAAATTAAGAGAGCTCAGGTATTCCACATCTAGTTCTTCTCTCTCTTAAATTTATTTAACTGTCAATGAAGCTTCTAATTAAAAAAAATGCATTTTCTTCAACTACTTTACAGGCTCTCTGCAGATACGTTGACAAACTGCATGCATGAAGATGCATTATTGATGATCTATAAAACCCTCTTTGCCTCACAAGGGCTTTGATATCTTATCCAGGATGGGGTAATTGTGACTGGTGTTATTCTTGCCATTCATCTCATTTCACTCTAGCCAGAGATAAAAAAAAAAATCAATGATTTTAATTGGATCTTGGCATTTTCTTTCGGTCAGCATTCTTTGATGAATATTTGATTTTTTGGTGTTAATTGAAACCTTTCTTATTTGCATGAAGAAGGCAAGCCAAAAGTCAGAAATTTGCTGTTCAACCTTTTCTGTAGCCGTCAAAAATCTGAATGCCCTGGAATTCAGGCCCTGCCGATTGACAGTGACACACTGGATGCTTCTGTGCTGACCAGTTCAACTGTGCAAAGTTATGTCTATGCTTTGAGACATTTTAAACAACCCCAGAATGCTTTTTCGTTCTCAACAAGCCCTTTCACTGTTCCCAGGTTCAACAGTTTGCATGTGATGATCACTTCTAGTAGGTAATTTGAATGCAACTGCCTGGTTTTGGAAGGAAAACAACTTCAGAACAGTGGAGTTGGTGAGTCTTTTTCCACTTTTTCCTAGGGGTTTCTCTAGGGGTTGTTCAATTTACCCATCAAGATATAGTCATTATCATCCTCATGCAGATGAAATATGAAATGCATTCTGGTGGAAGTAAGGGTCTTAGCTGACTCTGCTGTGAGCAGAAGGATGGACAAGTGATCCCTTGTGTCTCCTGCTAACTGAACTGTCCTTTGACCGTAGAGTTCATTTATATAGGGAATATTGTGGTTGGACTCAACAGAATTATGGGATTTTCTTAAAGGAATGCAAATGTCTTTTGGTGCTGACATGATAGGATAGTAGATGAAGTGAGGTAAATGATCTTTTCAGTGTGACTCTGGGAACTGTGTCATGCCTGTGCAGGAGATAGCCACTATTTAAAAAAAGCTAGGTAATGGGATACAATAAACTACTGAACACTTTGTGCAGGTAATGTGACTTATACGACGTAACACTTTGTAAATGAACTTTACAAAGCTCTTAGGGTTTGTGGATACATCTTCTCTTTTGTGAATCAAAGCTCATTGCATCATAGGCAGAGCCTTGTAGACCATAGAAGAAATAACCTGTGAAAGGAATCCAGAACTGGATGAGTGATATTAATATATAATTATATAATTAAATAATTTATTTATAATGGAATATGAAAGCAATTTGTGTTTCTTTTACTGCCTGAGTAACTTCTTTAATAAGAATTGATCACTTCATGATTTTTGTTAACACTCAACAGATTATAAAAGCAGTTTTTTCATGCTAAAAGTAGGAAACCTGCCAGGACACTCAGTCTTCTGAAACAGCTGAGATACTTTTGGTTCTCATTTTTATTTGTTTTTTTTTTAGTTTTCCCTTTTTTCTCTCTCTCATGAATTTGCCTTAATATTAGTACTTAATTACAGATTTTTAATGAAAACAAGCTGTTATCTAATTTCTGGAGTTAAGCCTATATTGGATGCTGGGACCATTTATTCTGTCATAATACTTACTCTTTCAGATGGTTTTCAGTGGGAAATGATCCAACAAATTAAACTATTCAGGACTCTTGATTTACCAAACAAATATACCAGCACAAAGGTTTGTTTGAATTTCCATTGTTAAATACATTGTGCCATTTCCATCATTACACTATGAAAGTCCTTGAGGACTTAAGTCTCACACAATCTCCCTTCTCTTCTACTGCCAGTCACAGAGATTTTTATGAATAAGGACATTTGAGAAGGTGGTGTTATCCCTGACAACCACTTAGCTTGGGTGATAATTGTTAAAATGAAACATTATCATTTAGTGACTAAACATTCCATTGGAATCCCATTTCCATCAGCAGTCAGTACAGACAGGCATTGATACAATGAAATTAAGCACAATTATTGCTGCATGTGAAAAGATAAAATTGAATAAAAGAACTCCTTGTGAAGAGCTTGTCCTTTTTACTTTAATTCACATTTCCAGCTGCAGCTAAACAGATTTTACAGGTCCTTGGGTTTTGCAGCACAGATAGAGTAAGGATTTTTTTCTCCTGCCCAAATTTGGTGGAGAAAAATAACTTATTTTGGAGTAAATATCAGACTACATGGAATTTTCCTTTGGTTAAAGGTTGCCCATCAATTGTTCTCAACAGTTAAGGGAGTAAAGAACAAGACAGATTGGAATAATAATAATACGAGATTTTTTATCAAAGCATGGTAATGCAAAAAAACATTACAGAGAAAAAATGTTCTATTTTGTTGAGTTCTGAATAGTTCCTTTTTCTGCAAAAAGAGTAGTGGAGCTGCAAGACTCAAGCTTAAAATCAAGTTGTAGAGTTTTAGTTAACAATAAATTAACAATTTAGCTCTAAGGATACAAGTTGTATGAAAACACTCAGAAGTCCCTTGTGATACAATCTGTCCACGTAGATTTATTTTGCATATTGTGTATGGATCTGACATTCTTGTTCTATTCCCTTTGACCGTGGAGTCATCAAAGACAATAGAAGGAGTATTCAGCAATGGTATTCTGAGATCACAGGGGCTTTTTGGGCGCTGCCTCAGCAGAAAGGTTGCACTGATCAGTATAACATTACCAACCTCCTGCTGTCAATGGAGAGAAATGTTTGTCTGTATAACTTCAATGCAGCTCTCAAATCTGAAAGATGGTTTCACATATCTTGGATCATCTCCCTATTATTTGAACCTTAAAAAATATTTATTTTCTGAAATCTTCTGATGAAGAGAAAAAAATTTCGAATCATCAAAATGTCATTTCTGTCATGTTTTAAATATGGTAAAATTTTGTGGGGACCAATGTTATAAAAAACTCACTTTTATAAAGAGGATATTTTTTCTCATCTTAACTGTGAGAGATAGTTACTTCTTTAATTCTAGTTAATAGACTGTAGATAACTCCAAATTCTCTCAGAAATGTGGGCAGAGGTATTTATAATATTCCATGTCAGGATTGGTCCTCCCTGTGAACTGTTTAAACAAACATTAAAATAAGTAAACATAAGGCTCCTATACTCTGAACAGAAAAGCATGGGGAAACAATCATCCTCAATGCATAGACAGAAAATCAGATACTGGGATTATCAAATAAATTGGAGGCAATCTGAATTGAATTAGTCCGCGATGGATGACCCAAGTCCTGATGGACTTCGGTGTCATGGCTCCAACTGACTGTAGCTGTCATTTAAGATGCTAAAAATAGAGTACCATTCCTACTGGATTACTGCCTTCAAGAGCCTGTTCATTGAAGGGAACGGGGTGTTACAGACTTCCACATGTGTAAGGAGACGGAGACAAATTTACTGTCTCCTGACAGTGGAAGAAAGAAAGACTTAGAAGGAGAAAAAGGGTTTACAATGGGTTGTCTGCAAGTGGTGTAACCAAGGAAATGCAGAAGATTAGATGTGTGTATGCAAAGAAAAATTAACAATGCTGGTAGATTATTTTTCAACTCTGTGTTCTCTAATTCGTGTTTCACTTTCACTGTGGGGATTCCAGAAGCAAAGTATTGGTTACTTTGTTAAACATTTAGCCTGTGATAATTGAATCCAGCCTTCTTAGATATCACTGCTGCACAATCATTATTCAGTTACATTTTCCATTAATTAATTTTAGTCAAATTCTTTGTCTATTAAGAGCTCAGTAATGTGGCTGCAGTGTGCATTAACTGTCTGATGTATGTCATGAGACAGACCCAGATAAAAGGGGCAAAGAGGTCTGGAAAAGAAACAGACAAAGAGATTGGACAGCAAAATGTCCTGGGAAAAAGGGAGAATGCTTGTGTTAGGCAACACTATTTTAGGGAGGATAGCAACAGAAAAAGTATTTGAATATGAGAAACTCAGTAATTTTTTATTGATGCATTGCGTCATCAAAACCCCGTAAGTTTCAAAAAGATGGACAAAATCTCTTGGAGCATTAGATGTCAGCCAATGTCATGGTAACTTATTGGACAAGCTCTATCCACAGGCTACTGAAACATCATTATTATTAATTGTAATTGCATCAAAATACAATAATCTAAGAGCAACATAATTATAATTGTATTTACATGATGGGAACACATTCCTTCATTAAAACACTTCCAGTGTTTGTGAATTTAAGCAAGAACCTAATTAAGCAGGTAAAATTTGTTCATCTGGAAAATCTCAGTACTTATGAGTTTGTCTATGAGCTAGTTTCCAAGCTAAAGGATAATCAAAGCTGTCTATTTTGTGTTTATATTGTTGTTTAAAAGAGTTTATAGGAAGAAATTCAGACTCCTCTTCAGCCTCCTCTTGAAATTGACAACAGTACAAAGTGAGAACTGTCAAGAACTGTGAAACCTCTCAGTTTCACACACAGCTATTGTGTTACATCTCTGAAGTAGCACAGGTTAATAAAATCATTTTAGTAACTGCTCTCATGCATTACATGGATCACAAAAGTCCTGTCCTTTTCACAGTGACAATGCTGAGATTTTTGAACCAACAGAATAAATACTTGTCTAGTGATAGCATTCTCAGGTAAGAAGTTCAGAACACTACCAGAAACAATAAATCAGGGGGAAAAAAGGGCATTACCTGATAGTTTTGATCATGCTGAGCCCCATTTCAACACAGCAGTGTGCATGGTCCTGGCGAGGTTCTGGGAGCCCCGACACACAGTAGTAACAATCCCCCAGGATCTTTATTCTGAGACAGTGATGTTCCTATGCACAAATTATCAAAGAGAAAGAAAATATTTGCATATTTTTTCATAATTTTAAGGTGAAAGTAAAAGTGGTTGAAAAATTACTCTTAAAAAACCAACCAAACCCCCACCTTGTTTCTGGATATTTTCTGCTTGTCATTAGTATAATTGTGATTTGTTTCACTGTTTAAATAAACAAAAGGGTACAGTGATTTTTCCTCTGTGCTAATCAGAGACGTCCTTGCTGATGGGGAGAAAGGTTTTATCAGAGCTAGGTGGAACATAGTCCAAGGATTCAGAAATGCCAGCTGAGATAATGAATAACCCAATTTAGCCTATGCTCCTCCAGGGCATGTTTTCCTGCCCACTTTTTATACTGGAAATAAATGAAAAATCTCTTTCCTCCCACTGAAATCCCCTCCCACCTACAGTTTCCACAGTCACACTCAAGTATTTCCAACAGCTATAGGAACTGATCAAGTATCTGCATGTTAAAGACCTCAAAGAAACTCTTGCATCAGGCTCATGCTGTGGAGAAATGATGTTTCTTTGGCATCCAGCTAGAGACATTCTTTACCTTATGAGAAAACAGTGAATTTAATTTCTAAAATACATATTAACAGTGTAATTACATACTGAAACAGAACATTATTGTGTGATTTGATGATTATTTTAGAAGATCCTTTTCTAGTGAGCAGAAATACCTGAGTTGCTGAAATTTTGCATTTCCCAGACCAGCACGTGAGACCAAATCTGCCCAATGTATTTGCTGCTTGGGCCCTCACAGGAGGCAATCATTGAACAAGAACAGAGAACATGACAAGCTTTTATGATGGAGAGTCATTGGAATATTGAGTATACCATTAATAATCAATCAGTAAAGGCTGTAGTAACAGACCTTTAAAAAGAGAAATTAAAGTCAGTTCTAGGAGCAAATGTGGTTCTCCCAAGAATCAAGTATGGGTTCCATTCAAAGTTTTGCTTAAGAAGGATGAAGCTTTGTAGTCAACCTCAGACAAGCCTTGCACAATCCTGGTGTGGCACACAGAATCCACACACTTTTACCCAAAGATTTTGTGAAGTCAGCTGAAGCTGTAAGCATGCCAGCAAGGGTAAAATCTGCTCTGGGCACGTGACCAAAGTAAGCTGATTCACCCTAAAATCTCCTTAAACCATCAGTAGGAACTGACTGTGTTTGAAGCTTTGATTAAGTCTCCAGCTAAAACAGTGCTGCCTTTCAGCGTGCAATGCCTTGCTGTCCAAGTTTCACACAAAATTCCAGACTGAACTCAGGCTTCTAAAATGCCAAAATTCATATGTGACTCTCCTCTTTCCTCAATCTCTTCTTTTCAGCTCCTCTGCAGACCCACACAAGAACACTGGGAATTTTTCATGTCTTCAAATGAAATTGTACATCCTAAACCCCTCGAAAACAACTTTTTTTTTTTTTAAGCAGTTCCCTCTCAATGGAAAGAACGAGAGATCTGATTTTACCACATTTTCCACTATTTTTGTAAGTATAGAATGAAACTATGAAACATAAAAGTTAATTGACAAGTAGGTAGGACTCAATGGCATAAATCAGTGCATGTCCAACAGTAAGTAGACTTCCTTAAGCTTCTCTCCATGTGCCTTGTTTAGACAAAATGCAAAAGATGAAGATATAAACCACAGATTCTAGAGTTCTTTGGCTTTTCTAAAGGTCCTATTCAATTGATTCTTACCATAAGTGATGTTTGCTTTTGCATCTACAAATTAAATGATAGTGTTTAATGCCATATTGGTTTGAATGAGGTGGAATAAATCAAAAGGCAGCACTTTAACTCTCTTTAGAGCCACTACAGATACTTCACAAATAATAACCTCATAGTAAGATAGACGGAGAAAAAAGGGAAAAATGGAATTTTTTAGGAAAGAAAGACTGGAAGAAAGGAAGCAAGATATATCTCAGGTACTATTATATTTTAATTTTTAATGACATTTTTAACTTCAACATTTATTATACCTATCTGATGATATGGGAAACTCCTATTAATGAGAATTGATTTCAGCACAGTTAAAGACTGTAGTCTTCAATAGGATAAGATTGTTGTTTGATTCTCAATGACTCACTTAAACTGGTTAAAGTGCTGATTCCAGTGAATTCAGATGAGACTTATATCACCTTCCTGCATGTCTGAAATCCAGAATAAATCAGATGACTTCAGAGGGATGTGCTTTTTGTAAGAATAAGAATCTTAATGCATGGCAAGATCTGCTAATGAGGGTCTGATATATGCAAATGTGAGTGCATGTGTGTGACACAGGAAATCCATTCAGCTGCTCATGAATGTTTTGTTTTCCTTGTCATGTGATGTCACCTGACTCATTTGCCAAAGCTCAGGAAGTCATCTACAGAGCGCAATATCCAAGTGGAGATGATTGTGTTAGGTGTCCCTGTGCCAGCTCGCACTGGAGCTTGCCATTGCAGCCCAAGCAGAGCCAGGCAAGGCAGTCAGGGAAGCCTGGGGACAAATTCAGCTCACAGATAAAGCAGTTGGCTGGGCTTCAGGTCAGCTGTCTGTACCTGAACTCACCATGTATCCGTAAGACCCTGGCTATGTGAAACACCCACACAGGACTAACAAATATGACATAAGATTTATATCTTGTGGAACATTGCAGGGGTCAGGCAAGGCGTCTCCACTGGCACAACAAACCACAGGGAGCTTTTAAATGATTCCCTGTCTTCCTATTTTTTCCTGTTAATCGAATTATTATGACTCCTAAATGTGATCCATGTTACAGCCTGACTATGTTGTTCTTGCATTTTTTATTCCTCCCTAATTATTCCCATCATACTCATTTCAAAAGTAAACTATGGGCTTTTTATCACCAGAAATATTTAATCTAGAGGAAGATAATTCATCGACTCTCAAGAAGGACAGGGGGCTAATGGTATCTGCCTTTGGCAGAGGCAAACTGCCTGGCCTCCTGAGATTCCCTCAGAAAGCTTAATCACATCTACAGTTGAGACTCAAAGCTTTGAGTACTGGTTGTATGTACTGGTTGTATGAGAGCATTAAGGTTAGATTCATGGATAATGTGGGCAGCCATGCCCTAGTTTTAAATCAGAGACTGAGTTTTGTCAAGGCTTCCCCACTTTTCAGTGGTATAAAATGACATTAGTAGCAATCAAGATTTTCCTCACACTGTAGAGCCCGAGCCTACTTCCTAAAATCATCTCACTGCAATGGTATCTAGGAGTGGCAAGTTGATATTAAATGAAAATGAATGAAAAATCTAAATATGTAGGAAGAACCTGTAAAATGAGTAAATTATTTAAATAAGAGAAAATTGTCATTCAGGGACTTTGATACAGAAAATATTTTTCACAACAGTGTTAAATTCTTACACAGTTGTAAGGTTGTTATCATCTCATCTTTAATTTATTCTATTCCTCTTCCCTTCTTCATATGCAATTCTAGAAGTTGTCCTTGGGCATGTAGATGACAGCTGATATTATACAGACATTCACATCAGTATCCATCAGCCTCACACTCCTTCTAATACTCATTCATTAATAGCATTTATTGAAGGAATCAATTAAAATCTCAGCTTGTCCCTAATATGGGCTTTTTTCTCCCCTTATTTGCAGCTTTTCATTTGCTGCAAGTGGAAGATTAAGGGGCCTGATTCTGCCAAGATCAATTTAAATCAGAATTTTTGCCTGGGGATTTTGAACAGACTCAAACACCCAACTATTTTTAATAATATTTCTAGATTAATTTGGCAGAAATTGATAAAAAACCTTCTGCCAATTCACCCAAATCCAGCAAAAAAGAAAATATGCAGATTTTCCATAAACAATTACCTCGTATGTGGTGAATGATTTATGTTTGTGCTTATTAAATATACCCCTAGTGACTGGAAAGGAAGTAAAGCAAATTGGTATAAGGTGGAGCTGCAGAAATGAGTTTCTCAAATATCAAGTTACTGAAAGACACAGTCAGAGACTTCATTAATATTTCTTGTTTCCTTGGGCTAAATTTCTGACAAGGGAAAAAAAGTGATTTTGTTTTATAAGCTATGCTGCTTTTTCAATTCTGCCAGTGCTGAATTAATCATTTCACCTAGTTTTGAAGGGAACCCCATAGATTAGCAAACAGACCACAGAAAAGTAAATTTTTTTGCAATTTTATAATTTCAAGCTAGAAGTTTAGAACACTGCAGATGAAAAATTACTGTAACTGAACTACAAAACAAAGAGAAGTCATACACTAAAGTCTTCTTTTAAAAAGCAGCAAGAGTGGGAAGAGGCAGGGCCTTGGCCTTTCTGTACAATAGCTCAGTTCCTGAAACATGTGCCAAAGGCAGAGGAAACCTGGATAAGCCTCATTTCTCAGCATGGATGGGGGCTAGGCCAAAGCTCTTAATCAGCAGCCTGTTTTAGGGCAGGTTGGTGAGAGAGGTCCATCCAAATTCCTTCTGTTGCAGCTCTGTCACTTTGGAAAACAGAACCGGGACCTTGAGAGAGCCAGATGGAGAGGGGTTCTCAAGCTGGGTCATATAGGCAAGAAAGAGTATCAGATATGGTGCACAGTTACAAAAATTGTTTCTAATTTTTATACACAGAAAGGGGAAAAATGTGTCAGTCTTTCATTTGCCTGAACTAGGGAATATATAAGTAGGGGCCTATATTAAACATTTTCTATATATTTTAACATACTGTATAAAGATTTTTTTTTTCCTTAGAATAACCTATAATGAGGTGGTTAGAATTTCTCTGTGCTACCAGAAAAAAATAGGTTTGAGGTCTCTCATGCCTCAGAAGGGATTAAGGTGCATTTGTGAATGAGTTTTATAATTTATTATATCAACAGCTTTGTTCCTTGACATACGGTAGAAAAAGCCTGCTATGACTGTTGTGTCTGGTGAGGAACACTTGTGCTTTAAGTGATTTAAGGGATAGAAATCCCCACGAGAAAGCTTCAAGGTGTTTCTTTCTAGCTAAGGCAGTAAAAATTCTGCATGGAAATTCTGCCCCTTAGGAGTTTCTAGAACTTAACTGCTTCAGGTACATGGGACACTGGTCAGCTGTAGGAGAAGGGAATACAGCTGACATCATCCCTGATAAGTAAGTTGTGTTAATTACCCAATACAGGCTGGCCCCTGATGAGTCACAGCTATATCCAATAAAGATAAGTGTGATAAAAGGGAGTGGGCTAACTGGTGAAGGAACCTGGAGGAAGTGGGAATGAGAGGGTTGGGAAGAAGGATCCTGAGGAGAGAGAATCAGTGCTGTGAGGTTAGTCAGAGCTTGCTGTTGGAACCTGGAGTTATAGTCTAGCTAGGTAAAAGCCTGCATTTAGTCTGCAAACTGATACCTGCAGTCATAGTTTAGCAAGAAATAACCAGCAGTCAGAGGCTGCAAGAGAAACCTACAGTAGGAGCTTGCTGCAGCTAGACTCAGTGAAGAGTTGGAGTCAGGATGGGTGAGCTCTAAAGAGGAATGAACCAGGACCATTTCATGCTGTGATAAACAAGAAGCCTGTGTCTTGGCTCATTTCTACCCTCTAATGAGAGGGCTGCTGCAACAGGAGACAACATTAGAACTGAGCCAGGGTGTGCCCACGTGGCCAAGAAAGAAGCTGTAGCCAGGTGAGGGTCAGTCTCTTCTCCCAAGCAACAAGAGAGAGAACAAGAGGAAATGGCCTCAAGTTGCCTCAGCAGAGATGTAGATTGGATAATATTAGGTAAAATTTCTTCATCTAAAGGGTTGCCAAGCACTGGAACAGACAGCTTGGGAAACCAGTTGTGTTGTCAACCCTGAAGCTATTTAAGAGACATGCGGATGTGCTGCTTAGGGACATGGTTTAGTAGTGGCCCTGGAAGTCTTAGGTGAGTGGCTAATCTTAGAGGTTGGAAAAGACCTCTAATTAATTAATTATTCTATGCATCTATTAAGGATGTGTTGGAGAATTCCCAAGAATTTATTTGTGGAGCCTTTTAATTTGTATCTCAGTTTAGTCACAAAGTGGGGCTTCTTTTTTGGTGAGGTTGAATTTGAGTAATTTTAGTTTATAAATCACTGGGAAAATTTAAAACAAATTTTATTTAATCTGTCATTTTCAACTGCCTTTTTTCATAAAAAAACCTGTATAATATCACTTCTAAAAGTGTTTTGTGGGCTGGGGTTTATTTGACTGTTTAGGTCTTTTGATGTACTCTTTACCATCTGCAAATCTGTAAATGTAGGGAGAACACTGTGAACAAAGTTGTTTATTCATTAGTATGAGACAATTAATTATTGACACTGATTGGGAGGAAAAACACCTCAGAATTAAGTGCTGCAAAAAGAGCATCCACTTCCTCCCTTTAAAATCATACAATGTCTTTATAATGAGCTAAATATTATATATGCATACTCGTAATCCAGGCACTTTGATTCTTGCTACAGCACCCCAAACATATACACATGAAAAAACTCACGTCTGGTATATACATTTAAACAGAGTTTTTTAGGAAATCTCTGGAATCCTGTGGGATGCATGCTTGAAGGTAATTTCACCATGGAACAAAGCACTGCCAGCTCAGAGCTGAAATGTGGCCTGGGACAGTAAAGTCCTGCAATGAGAGTGTCTTTATCAAGGAAACAGAAAAGCCCTCAAAACCCTCCAGTCTTCCCTTTCTGACACCAGCATGTGTCGGGATTTTACTGGGGCTATGGAGTGATGCAGTCCTGTGGAGCCTGGTAGTCTGATTGGTTTCCACCCTTGGTAACAGCAGTCATAAATAAGATTGGTAATACACCGTTGAAGGAATTTTTGACAGCTTGTCTGCAACATTATAGGAGACAATTTAACAGGTTACAGAGAAAGATTGCCTCCTTAGAAAAAAATAAATCCCCATCAGTCCTTTAATAAGATCCTTTGTTTAGGCTTTTACTCTTTCCTTTTTGTCATATCTGACACTGAATCTACAAAGAATGTAGATGAATTTAGAAATACGCTAATTTAAATCATGGTATTGCCTGACATCTAACACTGCAGAGAAGGCAGAGGAAAAACAAACCTCAAAATAACTATTATTTCACCAAGGCGGGACTTTTTTTAGGCTTAAATATCTTGCTGAACTTCATCTTATTTCCCTTCTCTTCTCAAAATTTCTGCCTAAGGGAAGTATTAATATGAATTAAGTTTCTGTTTAGGCCTTTCAGTAGATGAAGTAGATATAAGGAAATGTTTTCTTCAGTTCTGTTTTATGCCAACATATTTTTCTTCTTTTGTAAATGTCACTTTTGTTTTTAATAACTATAAGTCTTTTACAAACGTTCCAGAGTGATTGGAAATGGGAAATAGCTGTACATAACATATTATTACATTTTTTCTTAGAAGAAATTTTGAACTGAATTCTAATTTTTGTTCAGAGTATTCCGTGGTAGTGATGCAGATATTATGGATTTTTTTGTTATTAATTATATGCATCAATGTATGTCATAAGCCTTGATGTAACTTAGGGAAGATTAAAAAAAATTAGGGAGTTCTCATTACTCCTGTATTGCTTAATAGGAGAAAAAAGAAACTTAGCCAAATTACATTTTTCAGTATGTTGTGAAAGTGCCTTTTTAATATGATTTATATAGGATGTTTGAACAGATACAACAATCCTTTACATGAGACTATAATTTAATACTTTTATTTAGAAGTAAATAAGGATTTATACATTTTTTTCTTTAAAATCTAAAGAAACTGCCTCAAGCTTTCTGCAATTGACCTCTGCTTTGATGGCAATTCTTAGCAAAATCCAAGACTCTGAGTAACAGTAACTATTTAAAAAAGTTATGATAACTCTAGTTAAGCTGATTAAGAACCAGTTAAGTGATAATTCCAAAATCTAGATGTGACTGTGTAATCCTCCTTAGTGGGAGATCCTTCCTAGGGAAGCCTTGAAAGGGCAACTTTCCAAAAAATCCTGTTGAGGATTTACAGGTGAATAGGAAACTATTGCTAATAACATTTACAAAAGGAATAAGACGAGTAAAATAAACAATTACCATGCAGACATGGGGTTCACAACATGACAGACCAGAAAACCCTGAAATAATATTTTTCAGTACAATAGTGCTATCACTCTATGTTCAGAAACATGGCATTTGGACATTGATCGAGGAAAGAGAGAATAGGAGGAATGGTGATGATCTACCTCCACTGCACTCATGGAGATTAGTCCAAGAATACTGTTTTCAGTGCTTTAAAAGGGATTCTCAAAAATAGGAGTGTTTCAGGAAAGTAGTCCCCAAAACTATTTGAAGGAATAAATCTTACAGAATGAAAACCTTGGCATGACTTTGGTCTGTTTCTTTTATCTAAAGGAAATCTGAGAAGCACTTTGATCAAAGCACCCAGATGCATTCCTAGAGAAAGTCAGTGGCTGGAAGATGATTCTTTTGTCTGGCAATGATAGGGCCATAACAAGAATCAATGGATATAATTCAAAGTCAGAAAAAAAGAAATGAGAAAAAAACCATGCTTGAATAAACAGCGAGAGTGTTAAGACACTGTAATATACTGCCAAGATGGAAAAGTATTCAGACAATACCATCTCTTGGTGCGTTCAGATGGAGACCAGGATTTTTTTCCAGAAGATACACCTTTAGCAGGTGTGAAAGCTTTACTCAGTATTAGATGGGTAGGTTGATAGGTCCATATAATTAACAAGTCCTTAAAATTCAGGACCAGTCAGAGTCCATTTCCAAAATATTCCAAAGGAAAAGGTGAAGTCCAATACAATATTTAGACCTTTATTTTGTGCAGCTGGTCCTCTCCATAAGTCCAGTGAAGAATCTTGGTTTCCTGCAAAGTGCAGAGGGAGAATTTTTCTCCCTGAATTGGTCAGAAACCTCAAGCCCTTGGTAGGGAAGCGAGAGGAGTTCCTCTCAGTTAGGCATCTCTACTGTCAGGGCATCAGACAGGTATCATGACATCTAGGTCGCAGAACCCACAAATGACGAACACACTCAAAATATCTTTCTTTTTACTAAATTTTGATTATTCATGATCATATCACTCTAATCTTTGTATGCAAATCTGTTCAATTTCTGCAGTGATGCTTCCCTGTGTCTTCCACCTTTCAGAGAATTGTTCTAGACCAGTGGATTAGTATGATCAACAATGTGTTAAAAAGAGAAGTAAATTCCGAGACTAGGAAGGGAAATGTATAAAGGAGCCTAGAGTCCTGAATTTAGTGACTGGGACCTTCCCTTGAGAGGTGATTGTCCTGATAATGGAGTTTTGCAGACACAATGTTATTTCATCCCAAACCACAGATTTCCAGATAAGAAATTCTTGGCTGTGTAAGAGAAACTGATATATTTACCACTATCTCTTTAAAATAATCTCACTTACATTTTTAGGATACCTACTACTGTGTGGCACATTCAATGCTCTCCAGGAAGATTTATGAATTTAGAACTGCAACAGAAAGATTTATTGAAGGCTGAAGTAGGAGTTGTGTGGCAAGCCACAGAGAAGGGGAAAGTGTCTAGGAATTATAGAAGTAAAGTATTCAGTTCTCATAAAATTAAAAAAAACAAGCAGGAAATTGACTTCAGGGTTAAGTGGCAGGTGAGGAAGATTCACTGGATTAGACTTTTAAATGTAAATGCCTTCCTTGTTCCTAATTCCTTTACTGGAGGTAGTCATTGTATACAAAATCACTATTTGTTAAATATAGCTTGTGGAATGATTACAAAGCATGGTTGGTGATCATGAATGCGAGCCAAAATTGAAGTGTAAAGCAAGGCAATAAAGCATTTTATATGCATAGTCTTCCTAAAATGTTTCTGTGACATACATACATTCAATTTGGTGTAAAATATGTTTCTTCAGTTAAAGTAGTAGCTATTTTTGTCCAGCCATACAAAAGCAGACATTACCTCTATAAGCTTTCTGAAAGACTGAACTGAGGTAATTCTTTCACCTGGCTTGGTTTACAGTATAGACCAGAGCTTATGAGGGCTTTTTGTTGCAAAGCAAATATTGTAGTTTGCATTTACTCATTTGCCACTGCCCAGACCTTGGGTTATGGCATCACTCTGTACAAGGGAAAACACACTGCTATTCGAGATAAAAATAGCTGAATCAAAAGAAATTTCTATAATTATGGAAGTCTTGATGTTCTTGACCTTAATGTGTAAGCTGAGAGAAAACCACAAGGCTCTTACTGATACCATGCAATGTGTGTACAAATACCCCATAACCATGATTTGGAAATCTATAAAAGCCAGTGAGGGGTATTAATCTGTACATCAGACCAAGCCAATTTATGTTCTCTTTATAGTAAATAAATAGCATGGTCTATGATATTCAGAGTGCAATTAGCATTTTCCCATGGTATGTACCTACATTTAGCTGGATAAAGGATTAGATAAACCCCATTAATTTTACTTCATGGCCTCCACTTCAAAGCTTTATTAGTCAGCTCAGATATTGACACCTAAGGCTAGTGATATTAAATTAAATTTTGACCAAAGAAACATGAAAAAAAATAAAATATACACGCCTAGCAAAACTGAGCATGTGTTCTGTTTGTATTTTTGTGCTTCACTTTTTTTCTGAGCAGTGCCAATTAAGTAGCAACTAATTTTCCTGATGTAATAATTTCCTCTGCTGTGTTTAATTAATTTCATTGTTGAGTAAGATAGGATCCAGCCTAAAGACTGTAAGCCCTGCTAGTAGCTAACCACTGCAAAGACTGTGGGAACTGATTAGGTGACCTTAAATGAATGCATTTTTCAATCTTCCTCACTTTGCAGAGGAAAAGAAAAAATAAAGCTATAGTCTTAAAAAAAAATTCCAGCAAAGATCCAAAATATGAAACTTTCTTAGAAGTTGTGGTAGGTGATCTGACTTTATATCATTCTTTGTCCAGCACTAGAGGACAAAGAATGATATAAAAAATTCTGATGACAGCTTCAGCTTTCATTTGCTAGAACCCATCATCATTTATAAAACTTTGTCACTGCCTTCCAATATCAAATTCTATATAAAATCCTGGTGGGGAGAATCTGAATATATATTGTTCAGAGCAATCAGAGGGTATTTCCCAAAGCTCCCAAACATGGAATTTATTTTGTCTTTTTGAAAATAAATTGTGTTTAACTTACATGTGCTAGTCGATCAAATCTGGCAAAGAGTTCATTCAGCATTCGGACCAACTCCTGGGCTGACAGAGTTGTGGAAAGGTTGGTGAATCCTTTAACATCTGCAAAAAGAATGCTAAAAAGAAGAAGACACATTAATATTTCCACCTATTTCCTCTAATTACTGAATGCTTTAAGTTACCTTCTAGAATTTTACTAGCGGAAGGGTCATTTTACTTTTTACCTGTGAAGTCACACTGCCTTTGCTCTAGACTTCTCCACGTTCTGGAGCACTGAATGTAAATATTGAAGGGACTAAGAAATACTACTAAGTGTGAGAAAAAGTTTTGTCAAAAATGGGAGTCACGAAATTCTGGATTTTCAAATCACACAAGACTCAAATCCTAAGACTACAGACAGATTTGTCACAGTCTTGATAGATATCAGGCTACAGCCAGTTTTATTGCACCTAATTTTAGGCATTTGACAGAAGTACCTGAGTTAGAACTATACTGCTCTCTTTTTAAGGTATAAATCTTTAATTGGATTCCTTTTTCATTCTACTGTCTTTACAGGGAGCCCAGTGTGATCATACTTTGAATGTAGGTGTATCAACTTTGTGTGCCTGAAGTTGTGGTAGGATCCCCACTAACAAACTATTTGCAAACAGACTTCTAACCTGTGCTTGAATACCCAGTTATTTTTCTTGCCTTTTGGCTACTCACTATGCCTGGAATGACCGCAAGTGAATATAGAGAAACATAAACACACACAAAATCTGTGGTGTGCAGGATACCACCCAGAACAAAGCATATAATAGCTTAGGACTTATTAGACAAAGAAAGTATTGGCTTATAAAGTGGTGATGTTCAAAAAGACACATACCATTAACAAATGGCACAAACCTCATTAACACTTGAAAGGAATTGATAGTAATAATAGACTAAATTTATAAAATTAAGATTTTCAAACTACTAGTTTCTACACTTTTATTTTTCAAACCAACAAAAATTTCTAATGGAGTACTACTTTTAAGGATTCATATAACATTGATTTAGCTAGCCTTCACTATTGAACATTTAGAAAAAAATATAAGGTGAATGAAACCTAGTTTTGAAAAGATCTGATTTCTGGCAGCATGCATAGAAACCAACCAGTATCTATATTTTAAAGCATGTAGAATCTTAATTTCAAATCTCTTCCAAGCATAAAATATGTTTCAACTTCTCACCCTGTCTACAGCCCTTTTCCATTAAAACAAAAGGGCCATCTTCTCCATATTTTGATTCTTCCACAGCAACGCTTAGTCTGAGTATGAAAAAGGTTAATGGAAGACATTTTCATTTAGTGCAACTCAACCCTTTATGAGGGTTCTTGATACTTTCCATCAGATTTAATAAAATAACATATCTGAGCTACTGCATGGCCACAGAAGTAGCAGGTAATCAATTTACACTTCTGTAGAAGCGCAAATTATCTTTATTGAACTTGTCCAGAGAAAGTTATATTTTGGTTTCATTGAAAGGCAAACTACATGTTTCCCAAGCAAACTATCTACCATCATATTCATGCTTATTTTTCACCACCTTCAATGATGATTTTAAAGATGATCGCTCAATAATTCACCCTTGTGTTTTGGGAAAGGTTTATGAAAAATGCTATTGGCTTAACAAAATATTCTGATTTTTGGGAAATGCAATAAAATCTAGATTGTGTTATGTCATGGAGTGGAAGTTGATCACTCTGGTGTAAATATACAATTAGGATTAATCACCTTGAGTAGCAGAGCATAGGATAATTATCACCCTACTGATAACTACAGGAAAGAAAAAATTTAGAGAGGATTAAAGAAAGGAAATGGATTTATGAAAATAATAATAAGACCGATTAAATTAAAATGGTTATAAAGCAAAGGAACCATATAACAGGTCACCATCTTTGAAAGCATCTTTCGAGTCTCTATCTCATTCTTCATTGTGTGGAATGTACCACCAGGTTGTGACAGAATATGTGTCCACATGTAGGCAGGGCTCCCCTTCCTGTGCAATCCTGACCACTTAAGTGAATTGAGTGTGAAAAAGTGAAAAAAACTGGAAAGAAGTGAAAAAAAAGGCATAAGTGGTCCAGACTGGGTGTTTAGTTGAAATGGGTCTTGCCATTGCTGTGGCATCCAGCCATCCTGATGAGTAAAAGCAGGCATCAAAATGCTTCTCTGCTCAAATATTAAACAAGGATACACTAATTTTCTAATTTATGAATGAATAAAGTAACAGAAGTGAAACTCTCGGAGAAAAGTAATTTAGCAACATCTGAGACCTTAAACATTTCAGAAAGGCTACTCTACCCACCTGACATTCTCATAACGATGAATGTAGATCTTATGGAATTGGTGCTGCAAATGTTCATCTTCTACATTGGTCATATCATTTATCATTTCTAGGACTACAAACCGCGGTAACACCGAGAGCACCAGCCGTTCCTAAAACAAAGAGGAAACCAAAGTGTCAGTATCAGTCTGAACTGGTATTCCACAATGCCCTGTCTGAAGATCTGGATAACTGGTTATTTTATATGTGACCTTCCTCTTTAAGAATTATAACTCAGGCCATTTGGGATAATTCACTTTATCAACCTGAGTCCAGAGTCCAGGACACCTCTGGTTTAGGTAAAGAAGAATAAAATGAGCTCACATGCAGCCATTCAAACCAGTCCTCTGGACTAGGAAGACTGGAGGACATATTCAACATTTGTAATTAGTTTTGCCTGTGTTTCAAGAACAGGAAGAGTAAACATTTGAGACATATGTTTATATAGATACACATGCTTATTTATATTGCTAGAGTATCCATGCATATTAGTTTATTATTAGTGTGCAAACACAGTGTATCAGTGCATATTAGTGCATATGGATGTCTAGTATTACTCTATAAGGGGATATATACATATACACATACGTGCTCTTTCCAGCCCTGTCATAATATCATTAACCGCAGAATTTTCATGGAATTTCACCAAGTATTTTGAGTTGGAAGGGACCCACAAGGATCTTAAGTGACTGGCTGGCCCATATGGGGATCAAACCTGCAATCATGGTTATTAGCACTGTGCTCTAACCACATCTTAGTACAGCCAGGCAAGCCCTCAAAAAGTAATCAAATTCTTTCATGAAAGCCCTAGATCATCCCCTGAGAGACTTTAGGCTGTCCCTGCTTCAGTGGCTCATCAGTTTAACAGCTTTGACAGATTTTGCAAGCATCCAACCCAAATCTGTTTCTCTGCAAATCAAACCTTCTTTTTATCCTTTCAAATTGGGCATGGATAATTATTGATTGCTGCTTTCTCTGTAATAGTCTTTCTGTACTAAAATAATGTTATTGTGTCCTCTTGCCCTCAGTCCCCCCCCCTTTTTTTTTTCAGATTAGAAAGCTTTGTCCAGTATTGGAATATGTCACTCCCAATCACTCTGAAGCCAAGCTACCATTTTTCACTTTTCTTTTGCTTTACAGGATTGTAAATACTGAAATCTTATTGAGCTAAAGAAGAGAATGTTAATTATGTAAGCTACTTATCACCAAATTTCAGACAACACTTTGGGGGAATAGGATATATCTAGGGAAAACCAGATGTGAACTTCCAAATCAGGCACATATGTAGACTACAGAACACAGAGATGCTTAAAGTCCTGTCCTCTCCCCTCCCCTCTCCTCCCCTCCCCTCCCTTTTCTGTCAAAGAAACAGATGTGGAATTTGTTTTGAGGCAAATTGATATCAAGAGGGTATAAAATGATCTCATAGTATACAGGATGTGGTTATGTCCCTTCTCAAGGGTGAAAATTTGTTCAGAGAGAACAAGAAAAAACAAAGAGGAATGATGACACCTCCATTTGTCTAGATGGCAGCCCCAGCTGAGGTAAACTGTATGTTTGTTTAAGAGGTGAGAGCACATGCTGCCAAAAGCTGCAAGTGAGCACAGGAGTGTTCCACCACTGCAGCACAGGAATGTTTCACCACTGGAGCATGTGTTACACTCTCCTCCAAGAAAGCACTCCTATCTGCACAACTTGCTGAGAGAATATGAGAGAACTGAGAATCTCCTAATATTTAATCCACCTATTGTACAACCCTTTGCTAAATCAAGACCTGCCTTTGTGAGGAAGAGACAGAAAATTATCCAAGTGATGGCCGATATAGAGCAGACTGTGAACTACAATACAGTGAGATCATCCTTCATTCTGGGAAATAGCCAAGCTCAGACTTTCTGTTTCCCCATACAGGGTGGTTCTAATTTTAGCACAGATGCTTTGTCTTGGCTTTTTTCCACCTTTTCCACCTGGGAATTCTGCTGTCCTTCATTCTTCTGATGTGTAAACACTGGATGTGATGCCTGTGATAGCAAGAAGCAAACCAGTCCCTCAGGAGGTCCTTCGTACTCCTGCAAACCCAGGTTTCACAGGAACATCTAGTCCTCAGGTAGCTTCACTCACAGAAATATTTTTAACATTTTGTGTCCTTAAGCATCCTATGATAGAAGGCACCTATGGCAGAAGGCACTTAGATTTTCTTATTCCTTCACTATTAAGATACATAGCTCTATTTGACCAGAAAATAAACCCACCTTCTGAACAAATCAGATCAGTATTTCAGGGACTTGTATGAATAAAGTGTCCAGTGACTCCTTGTGAAGATACATTCAGAATAATACTAAATTTTTTCACTGCAAAAAGAAATATGTTATTTCCTAGCTTACTCATGTGAGATGACATATTGGAATACAATTTTTTTAAAGGATATTAAAAAAAAGAAAGCAAACAGAAATCCTGGTTGTTATTGAACTGCTTATGAAATCTATGATAAGAGAACATTAAAAAAAAGGTCAGTTCCTTCATACATATATGTTTAAACAGAGCATGTGCTCTTTTTTCCCCAGAAGGAATATTTTACGTTCCTTATTTGCATTCACTTAAGGGCGTATTGAGCAATGCCTCTAGAAAGTTTATTTAAAATAAAAGCTGGTTGGCTTGGCACATGTTCACGAAGCCAAGAAAAATGTGCCTAGCACATTTGATATCTTAACCTTCATGCCACTCATTAAGGTAAGTTAAATGTTCTTGTCTGCACGTAAGATCTAGCAATGACCCATAAAACTGAGGTTAATTAGTTTGCCACTGTAGCAACCCTCCTGCATTAATACTGAAGCATGTGATGATCCTTTGTTGGAAGCACAACTGAAGGTTCATACACAGCTCATGCCACTACTCTGTGTGATGTATGTTGTGCTGAGGAGCACTGCAAGAAAAACAGCATTAAAGTGTGTATGCGTGTATCTATAAATATATATTTTGAGGCACTTCAGTTACCATCAATTGAAACATCCAATTGGTATTGAAACATCCAAATGTCAGAAAATTTTTCCCTCTGTGGCTGTCAGCTGTCTCTTGCTATGCCAAGCTGCTCTTACATCACACCACACTGACAAGACGGTGGGGATATTGAACCAGGCTGCTTCTTCAAACTGGAAACTCAGGTGGGCTCTACTATGGATCATTTCCCTTCTTTCTTTTCCTACAGCTGATTCTGGTGTTCTCTGGGCCAAGATATGCCATTTTTCAGAGGTCCTTAACATCATTTTTCTTCAATCCAACAGTTAAGAAAGATTTTTGGTTATTCAAGAGTAAGTGTCAGGTCCCACTTCCCTTGATATAAGGACGCTTGCTACATAATTCCCCTTCAAGCTACTTAAATACTATTGCTCCTATTTCACAGATTTAGATGCTGTGGTACAGAAGAACTACACAAATGTGTGGAGGTCCTATACAAAAAAGCAGTAGCTAATCCCAGGAGGAAAAAAAGGTATTTTTTTATTGTCCTCTGTACCTTAGTATTTATGTGATCAGAGTCCTCACATTTCTAGTCAGTCTCTCTTGGAAGGCATTTTCAGAGCTGGAGGGAAATACATGAGAAAAAATTCCTCCTCTTACAGAGAAAGGCCTATAATAAATAAAGAAGTTTTATGAACTCTAGGGTGAAGGAAACTCCAATACCCAGCTCTTTTGAAAGCTTACTAGCTGAGCAGTGGGCTAAGAGGAGACAAATCAAAGCAGCAGTAGTAAGTGGTTTGAAAAGGAACAGAGATATATTTGTTCAAGAGAAAAGACACAGAAGAAAGAAAATAGAAGCAAAGGAATGCTAGAAAAGAGCTTGTGAACTATTCTTCTAATAACCATTCATAACATGAATTAAGCCTAGTCTTTAAGACAGAACAGTCAGAGTTAAGAGTAAATAAATAAAAAAAGTACCTTTAAGCCAAAGAATTACCATGGTAAAGGAAAAAGACCCATAGCAATCACTAAATGTAACAAATTATTGGTAGAATTCAGGTCTGCATTTAGACACCTGAGTTTTGTGACTCCAAGGTGGTTATGCCCAAACTTCCATTTCATCCAATGAAACTGAGTAAAGCACTCCTTCAGTGTCACTATGGGTCTCTTTGGTTTCTGTTGTCTGTTTTGACTAGATCTCAGTTGATGGCAGTAGGAGCTCATAGGTGTAAAGAATGTGTAGTCACCTAGTTTAGGAGGTGTCAAATATGGAGCTGACTCCTACCCAATCTACTCCTTCAGGAAAAGTTAGCAACAGTGAAACAAATCCTGCAAGGATAAGTAAATTAATTTCATGAGTCACCCACATCTACTTAAAGTCCCAAGAGTGTAATTTAATGTTGATACTGCCTCTAAAGCCCATTTACTGTTTTATGCATCCTCAATAGTCATTTTTTGTTGGACAGCTTTGCTGTGGTCTGCACGCACTGATCTCTCGGGTCACTTGTACTGTAATCAGGGGCTACCAGTGCTTACAACTGCACAAATGTAGCTAGGCACACTCATGGAGAAATGGGACATGTCCCTGGTGAATAAATGATGACCTTTGCAGAAGTTTCTGAGAAGAGTCAATTAACCAGTGCACAAGGCCTCAGTCTTGTGAATAAAAACCAGCGACCTTTCCACTTGGGCTGATCAAAGAGACCAAAAAACCAACAAGACAAAACATCGACAAGGAATTTGGGATCTGGAGGAAATTGCTAAGAGGAAGGTCAAACTCCCCAAGGTTTCTCTGCAGGTCATATAAGGGCATCACCCCTGCAGAGTCTGCTGTCTGCATAAACTGTGCACCAGCTCCACTTAGATGGTATAGATTTTTCTTAGTTTCACATCATTTGTATTGGGGATGGCTTTGCCAAGGCATGAAAAGGTCTTCTTGACTGACAGGTCAGTTCAGGTTTTGCTCTTCCTCCTCTACTTGTAAAAGGGGGAACCTACAGAGATGTTGTGGGAGTAAGTCTGGGTTTGGAATCATGCTGTTTATGGCTGTTCCCAAGAATTTGTCTAAAACTGGAGTGGGCGTACCCCAGAAGTGTTTAACGATAGATGCTCTAGAGAAAATGTTTGACATCGCTCATCTTGATTTTTAAGAATCATTTTTCCACAACCATCAAGCTTGTCTTTAACAATATTTACAATTAATATCAGAGATGTTTTATTGTATTAAACACTGAACTTAATAGATGTGAAAAGGGCTATTCAGGTCAGGAGTAGTTTTAGTCCTTCTGGAGCACATGAGCTTTTATTACATTTAAGGGAAGTCGATAAAAATGGTACTGTTTTCTACTGAAAATCTGTTCAGAATAGACATTATTGTAGATGCCACTCTAGAAAATGGAAATTAGCACCTCTCATTATGATGAACTGCTCTGAAGAGAAATTCCTGTGTGCTTACTTAGTGTGCAATGGACAGTCTATTTGCAGCTGTTCTTTCTTGTGTCTCATCAACAAAATGAGAGTTAATTAAAAAATACTGAAGGAATTGCAGTACCTAATTCACTCAGACTTGTGGTGTTATGAGGCTGCCTTTTAGCTTTTACTACTTACTGCTGCAATGTGTAATATGAGCTGTATCAACTTTGTTTTATTTCAATTCCTCCAATTACTATCCCAAATTATCCCATCCTTGGCTGCATGTTCCATTTAGGCATCTGCTGTTTTCAAAGAGAAACAAGGCCAGACCACACAGGAAGTCTTGGAGTCTTCTTTTGTTTAGCTTTTGTCTATGAAACATAGCTAGAATCTCAACCAAACTGATAACCTAGTATTTATGAGAGTCATGGCCCATTATAAAAGTATCTAACCTCAATTAACTGAGACGTGCAAATTTAGTAAATTTTGTGGCAATGAAAGGAGGAAAAAGCTTTTTCCACACTATTCTTATAGGAAGGACATGTTATTCAATTGTTTCCTCTATGCTGTTGTCCAGAACAGCATAAAATAATCTATGTAGCACATGCTAAATGGAAGAACTGCAAGGTTCTGCTTGTCCACTGTTTTGGCTGGATAGCAAATGATGATTCAATATCTGAAGCCACATTACAAAATCTTGGCGGGGCTTGATGACTATCAGTCTACTGCCAGGTGTAAAAGGAGGTGTCTTTTTTATTATCCAGTTGGCTGTGTAAGGAGATAACAATCAATCAAGGTACCTGCTTATCCTGCAGTTCCTGAGATGTAGAAGGATGATTCCAGGGCTGCCACTTTGGGTTTTTATTCCTTTCCAGTATAATTTTGGCTTCATAAATATTTAACTTATCCTCTAGCATGCTGGGAACTGGTAAAAAAACACTCCCTCTCTTTTTTATTTTTTTGACATGATACTTGTTATTGCTGATGCATGTATATTTAACTAAAAATATTAGTCTTCAAAATATTTACAAAAATATTTATAAAATTAATTTTAGAAGTAACATGGTTGATCATGAAGCTAACTGCAGGCAGTGATTACACTATGGCACAGGTACAATTAATCAACTTGCCATAAAGCCACATGAGCAGCACTAACTTGCACGGGAGTGGGCGGGAGCATATCCTGAAACAATCTCCTGACAATGCTTTGTGTTGCTTGTCTTTTAGCTTAGGAAGTAGAAACTAGAGGTCTCAGATTAAATGCTCTCAAATAAAATGTCTGTACTGAACACACGCAACTGTTAATAATTCCAGATCCTCTGAATCCTTACATATGACTTTTTGTCTCTCCTTGAATAAAGAGCATCTCAGATTTACCTTTCATTGGGAAACCCAGCCATGTTAGGCAGATGAGTGGTGAAAAGCAGGAGGCATAAAACGATCTGTATTACCACCCTGCCTTGTAGTCATGAACATTTATTACAGACTCATGCAATGGTTTGGGCTGGAATTGATGTTCAAGATCAGTCAATACCCCTGCCCGGCCATGGGCAGGAAAACTTTCCACTCAGCCAGGTTGCTCAAAGTCCAATCCAACTTCCAGGCAAGGGGCAGCCACAACTTCTCTGGGCAACCTGTTCCTGTGCCTCACCACTCTCACAGTCAAAAATTTCTTCCTAATATGTGATCTCAACCTACTCTCTTTCAGTTGGAAACCATTCCTCCTTGTCCTAACACTATATGCCCTTGTCAAAAGTCCCTCTCCATCTCTCCTGTAGCCCTTTTAGGTACTGGAAGGTTCTATAAGGTTTCCCAAGGGGTTTCTCTTCCCCAGACTGAACAATTCCAACTTTCTCAGCCTGTCGGCACAGGAGAGGCGCTCCAGCTCTCTGATCATCTTCATGACTCTCCTCTAGACTTTCTCCAACAGTTCAATGTCCTACTTATGCTGCAGATCCCTGAGCTGAACAAGTGATATTCTCTAGCCCATTAGACTCATCGAATAATGGAAAGGCATAATTTATAGTTTTGTAATTTTGTTTCTTCCAAATATCATGATGATTTTCTTTTGTTTTTAATTCTTTATTAAACAATAGTGGAGAAGACAAATATTCAGAAAAAGATTTTCATGTAAATAAGACACATATTATGACAAAAAGCTTTGTACTGTCTTCTGCTGTATTGGCTTCCATAAATTTCAGTTAGTTTGCAAGGAAGGCTGGAGTCAGAACTGAAGAACAAGAGAAAGATAGACACAACATTGGGGACTGGTTTCATAATAGCATAATCTTAAGCTTTTCCTTGTTTTACTGGAATAGAAAATGAGCACAAAACAGCTCCTACAATTCAAATTCATTCTAAAATATCGGAATGGCACCATCTGACTTTAATGCTTATTGTGCTATGTTTCTCTGGAACAGCTTTGCCTTATCTCTTGTTAAAACTTCATTTAATTCTTCTGTACTATTTCTATTTTCTACTGATTTAGATGTCTCTTTTTCCATTTTGTTACTTTTTTTGGGGCTGTTTTGAAAATTGCTAGACAACTTCAGTAAAATACACATTTCTCAGGAGTACTCATGACAGCTAATGACATGGAAAATATCAGAAAGAAGGCTTTTACGCCTTTAATTGTTCAGCTTTATATGACTAAATCGCTGCAGAACACCAAGATGAATGAGAGCTACAAGGTCATATTTTCTGGTCAAAACAAGAGATGCACCTTGTCAGAGAATTACAAGACTCTAGTACTAAACAGCACAAAAGCACGATGAAACTTCCTTTCAGTTGGGGGAGCAATAGTCACCTCCTGAAAATCAAACCCCTTTGATTAGGCTTGTAGATGGGCAGTTGAATACTGATGATATGAAAGATCATTAGCCTATTTAAAAATGTTAATGCAAATATTCTATCTTACCTTAAATTCTCAGTAATGGCATCCAGTAACTTGACTCTGTCTCTCTTGGAATTGATACTGCTCATGGGCATATGATTTAAAACCATTACCTGGACTACAGAGTCCTTCTATTAATCAAGCATCTTCTAAGGACATTAATTTTAGAGTCCTCCTACAGTTCTTTTAGGGAACTAAGGAAAGTTTATTACTACACTAACAATTCTGATCCTATATGAGATAGAAAAGTAACTTTAAAATTAGCAAGTATATTCAGAGCAGAGACACTAACTTGATGAATTTGAAGCTAGGAATTCTTTATTAAGCCAAGAGGAATGTACGGCAGCCCAGCTGGTAGAAATGTCTCATCACTGCATGGGGCTGAAACTATTTCATTCCCTTTACTCATTCCATCCCTGTCCACTTCCCTGACACATCAGTAAGGGTCACCAGTTGGCAGCAACTCTGCAAAATGCTTTTCTTTTTTTTTTAAAACACTTCTCTCTTAAGCAAAGAGCTGAGATCACAGGAGACACAGGTTACCAAAATCCAGTCAGGCTCATTCACTATTGACCACCAGAACATTTGCACCATCTGGTTTAGATACCAAAGTACCCCACAGGAGTTTTATCCTTAGTGAATCCAAAATCCATCTACTGGGCAGGAAGTTTCCTTCTCACTAATTTCTTCCAGGGAAAGCTCCCATACCTGAAGATCTGACACTCTGGGATTTTTCCCCTATATTAATTGCAGTTCAGGGTCTGCCCTATCTCTCTGGCATTGGCTATAAATCTCATTATTCTCTTTGAGTCCATGTGACCACCTCAGTTTTGCAAGGAATGGGAGAGAAGGCAGCAGATAATTTTTATCTTGATTTTATCTTAGATTTCTACTTGAAAGCAAAACATGGAGGTTATGCTTTGAGGACAAGAAACAAACACCAGCAGCGAATGTGAAGGCACAACATCTAAGATCTGACTTTACAATGTTTGGATTCCTAGCACAAATGGGTTAAGTAATGGGGTGTTTTGAGAGAAGGTGTGGTAAATATCCATCCTGGTATCTACAAAATCACAAGTGCATGTAAATATTTCTTCCCCCAAAAAATAAGGAAGAAAAGTCTGTTATTGGATTTAGAAAAGAGGTCATCTACTGAATCAGAATATGGAAATGGATTGTGAAAAAAATTATAAACTTTTCACTTTCCTTTATTTGTTGGATTAGCCAGTATGTTATACTTATTTGATCCTCTAAGTGCTGATGGGGCACATGAAGAAGAAAATTTCTGTGGGGAACATGGTTCTTCAGAGAAAAGTACTAAGATGAAAGAAAGTCTGGATAAATTTACTTAGAAGCTCACAGTCAAAAAATAGTTTTTTATCAAGAGGGAAAAAAAAGCTAAAATGTAGTATCTGACCAATAAGGTTTAGATAGGTTTTCTTTAAATTGTGAGTTTATTGTTTATCCTTTTAAAAATAAAGCCTCAGTTATTGTGATCATAATTTTTAAATATGAAGCACTTAAAACTATTTCTATGAAGACCATGTGCTCTCTAAAATTAAGATTATTCTTTTATTTTTAAAACTAAGTCTGAACTTTGTCTTCATACCAATTTAGAGGGATTTTAATATTCTTACCACCAGTATGTATACGTATATATAGATACACATATATGTGCATACATGTATATGTATGTAAACAAGACTTTATGGTGCTTAACCCTCTTAAAGTGTCCTTTCCAATCCCAGTCCAATCTGCTCTTATTTTAGAGGCTGCAAAGTACTGACAGTTGATTAAATTCTAGATTTGGAAGAGCTTGATAAAACCTACATAACATGTAAGCTGCTTTAAAAAGTTTAAAAAACCAAAACCAGAAAACAATCCAGAGTTCATCAATCTGCAGAGAGCTTCTTAAAGCCATGGGAAATAGAGGTTGTTACAGGGGAAAGTGTGAAAAAAATCCTCTGGAAGTAGAGGTAAAAGGAAACAAATGGTCAAACAGAACAGGTTTTTTAATGAAAAAAGAGATTAGTGAAGGATTACAGTTTTTCCAAAGATAATAGGCAGAAGATACTAAATATGCCAACAGCAGATTGTTCTGAAGACTAAGGGCTGTCTCCTCATTTTACAGCCCTGATACTCATACTGGAAAGACAGAATGTGTGATCATACCTAGAAAAAAATCTATCCTCTTCCCACCTGGTCAAACGGTCCTTTCAGGTGGTGGGCTCTAATTGTTTATGCAAATCAAATAAAACTATATCCAAACTGTTGTGACTTTCAAAATGAGCTTTAACTGGATTTGTGGAATCCCTGATGAGAAAGAGATTACCTGGATCGTAGGTGCTTAGTAAGCCAGTGGCAGGACTTGCAGGGAGGAATTGTCTGTAGGGTATTCTCTCAGGGGACTCTCTCATGATACCATTTAATGTAGAAAAGGTTTCCTTCTCTCTCCCCAGTGGTCTGACCCAACTCATAATTAAAACTAGCAGAAGCCCATCTTTGTCCCACCTTGATGGGAAGCATCCCTAGAAGCCCAGTGGATCAGGTTTGATACCAGCCTGGACCTTCTGGCCTGAATACTCCTTGCAAGACTGGGAGCAGGCAGTGCTTGCTCCTCCTCCTGCCTCCAGCCTTCAGCTCCATCTCCTCTGACAGTGTGTTAGACGTCCAAGAGCATTTTCATAAGGATTAAGGAAGATATTAAGAAGGGCCTTTATTTCCACACAAGAGGACCTTCTCTTTGTGGAATTCAAGATTATTTCTGCAGAGAAAGGGGCCTGCTTGCTGAGGACTGTCTTGGAGAGGGGTTTAAACAACACAACTAAAAAGACTGTGTTGTGGCTTTAGCAACTCCTAGAACTAGGTATCTGCACTGAAACTGCGTAAATGTTGTGCTAAAATTAGAATATTTTTCTCCATTTGGCTTGTCAAGACTTAAAACCTGGAGGATTTGTTTCTGGTTTGAGCTCACTCTCTCCCAATAGTTTATCACAGCAGGGGCAGAGAAGCCTTGCTGGCGAGCCCTGCACAAGAGGTAAAGAGTTTTCTCGTCATGAATGATGTATAACCTGCTACTCTGGGAACAAGAATGAACGCTTCTCCAGAGGATGAATGTAAAAGTCAAACACACATGGACTGTTTTCTCCTCTGATCTCAAACAAATTCTTTATAAAATGTTATTAGGTGCTCTAAATCTACTAGAAATAATGCAAACAGACTATTTCTGGGAGGATATATATTGGGTTTTCTGAACATTAGTACAGACCCTAGGTTATTCATGTTAGTAAGATAAAGTTTAACAATTTTGCTTAGCTTGAAAGCAGCCTCCCATCCATATTTTCCCACTGCTGTCTACAGCAGCCTTGGATAGAGAGCTGAAGTGTGGCCATGACACCAGAGAATTTTCTGGTTATGACTAAATGCCTCTTCTATGAATAGCTGTCCTGTAATGTTGTGATCTTACAAGAGAAGGGGTAAGGGCTGGACCGATTTTATAGTCTTCTAGCTATAATAACTTTAGATATTTAATTTTTGTGATTTTCCCTGTTTAGTCCTTTTAAGTCTTAATTTGCAGCTTCAATTAGTCAAATATTCCTGCAAAATTTTTATTTCACAACAATATTCCTGACTTCACTACAGAACAATTGTTTTCAGATAGGTGTAACTTGACACATGTATGTGTGGTGCAGGAAAAGGCAGCTTGACAAAGTTATCTGAGAGAGTCTTTATAATTAATTTGCAGTATTTCAGGGTTTAAAATGTTAAGCAAATTTCAAGTAAAGATTGGAGAAAGAGCAGGTTAGGACACCGGATATATATTGAATGTAATTCTTCATAAAGTCATCCTTTCAATATGTGTCTGGATTTAATATGTCGTTCATTTAAAACTTAGGGATTTTGTGTCCTGAGAAATAGAAATGAAAAAGAAATTTAATGCAGGTTTCTCCTCTTCATTAAGGAAATTTCACAGCATTTTCACAATGAGGGAAATTACATACTCATTGTTTTTGAAGGGTTTCCAGTAGCTAATTAGGAAAGTGAGTTAGACTATCTATTTTCATTGCCCAGATATGATGAAAGCAGAATTACCTGCTGTGTCTATACAACAAAATCAAGCTAAGAACAAAGACCGTGTCTTTGAAGTGTTAATCAACAAAGTATTAAACTGATTATCAACATTTTTGAAACACGTAGATATCAAGTGAAAGTATTAAACCAAAATTTCAAACAGGTAGTAGAAACTTATGATATTGTTGGAATAAAATGGATTTATGAAAACTGAGAGCCTCATGTCTGTTTTTTATTCATAATTACAATGTTTTGAGAACAAAATTGGAGGACATTTTTGGTGGCCATATTTTGTTGCTTGGTGTAAATACATTTCTTTAGAATAGGCCACTAACTACAATTCATTAGAAAATATTTAAATTTATTTTATCAATTACTGCTAAACAGAGGCTGTTTTTACAACATATTTGTCTGTGCTGCTTTCTGCAGCTTGCTTCTCTGTTATTTTCATCTTTTGATGATAAAGTCTTTCTGATACTCATCAACTCCTTTAACTATGTCAAGCTCTGAAATGTTTTAGATTTTCATAAAAATTCTAATTTTTTAATGAAAATTAGGAAATAAGTAGACACAGGTGTTCCCTTAGTTTCACAGGGTGCTGGGACTTTCAAATGGTGTCATACAGATAATACCATACAGGTAAGTGCATAAACACCATTAGCAATGACTGCTGGAATAATTCTCCTTTGTAGCCACACTGCTATTCATTTTCATAATCGAGTAATTAGAATTGGGAAATTCATTGCAATTAAGAATGCTAATAGGTACTTTTAACCATGCCAGGTGATTAAAAACAAAAGGATAACAATAGAAAATCAGATCCTTGATGATCTGAAAATACGACTGGAAGTCCTGAATTTCTGAAACACTTTTGAAAATTTTGTCTGCGAATCTTGTTGAGAGTAAATGGGCATGGGAGAAGCAGAATGAAAAAAAGATGTAGGAGCTTTATTGTATATAGACTTTTGGAAACAGACATTGGAAACTGAGTCACTTCAAAACTGGAGTCAGTTTGCCCGGGATCAACCAGGCTCCATAAAGTCTTTTGCATCATCCAGGTCTGCACCACATTCTCTTCCTTCCTGTGCAGTTACTGAATGAATTGCAATTGGTGTGACAGCTGAATTGCATCTGGAGATATTTTCACTGGAAAATGAGCCTCTGGAGCTAATTCTGGTTTACAGAGACCATAGGCCCAGACACTTCTGAACAACAAAATAGCTTTGACTGTCAAACTGGAAAACTTCACAGCAAAAGCAAAATAGCACAAGGAATTCTTGAACCCTGAAAACGCACAAAGGGAGACACTGCTGGAAAATAATGACATCTGGAAAACACACGACATCCAAATTTCAGGTCAGAGTAACATAAAGAACAGCAAAAATTTTTTTCATCCGTAGTCGGATTTTGGTGATTTCACCTTCTATTTTCATTGCTCCTTATGCAATGGTCGCAAGTGAATGAATGAATGAAACTGCTTTCACTGAAAAAAAAATCAGCTCATACATATAAAATGTATCTGGAAATACAAAAAAATCTCTTGTTTTTCATCAGCAGCAGAAGCTGACGTAGTAGAATGTTTATATTTGTATTCCAGAAAACCCACAAACACTTGCTAGGGGGTCCTTAAAAACCTCTGGCAATGGGAGATCTTTCCTTGTCAGTATTATTGTTTCCTTGTACACTCCAAATTTCTAATGGTACCTCTTGCTTTTCTCTAAAACCGATCATAAAATGTTTGGCTCACAATTGGGTGGCATTCCATGACTGGCTGTTTTAGGCATCGCACAATACTGCATAATGATAGCAGTAGCATTTATCATTATTAGAATGACAGAAGATTAGAGACTGTGAATCCGAGGGATATTGAGAAATTGGAAGGGTCATTTTGGGAGAGCAGAAACTTAATTTCTTTGTTTTAACAATACACAGTAATGAATAGAAATATATCTGAAGCATTTTTATAACTTCCATGATTATATAAAATTGGAGCCTCATTCTGCAATTGTTTATGGACAAGCATATCACTCATTGTATTTTAAAACTCATGTTGTTTTGTTCTTCCTTTAATTTTACTGGTCTTCTGATTTAAACAAAGTAAATTAAAAGCAGACCTTACAGGATCTTTCTGGCAAGCTGTCACACTTCATATGACATGCCATACATCTGACATGTCAATACATTTTAATTTTCTATTACTTTCAGTTTAAGAAGCAGAAGATGTGTGGGGATGTAAGAAGCCTCAAGAGATTTAATTTAAGTCATCCACTACTATAAAAAGTAGCAGTACCACCACTGAAAGAAGCAAAAAACTTGCACTTGCTGTAAGTAAGTACCCTTTAGTTTAAACAATTTCTGGGAAGTGAAGGGGAAATAAAATGAAGTGGAATAAATTTGGAATTCCTGGAATTATTGTCTGGAAGATTTATGCAAATAATTATTCCTCTATTTTCTCTGCAGAGTTTTCTCTGCAACAGTATTTCTAAAAGTTTCCAGAAGCCACATCACAACTATCATCCTGCACACTCTTTTTCCACCCTTTCCCCCCTTCATAGGAAATTAAAGTAATGGAAATAATTTAGTAAACTTTAATCATTATTTTTTAAAACGTGATATGCATTAACAGCCAATTTTTTTTTACATTCATCTGAACTACAGATTCCATGTATCATAAAATATTTGTCCTCAAGACAGAAAAAATGTTAACAGTCACTTAATTTCTGCCTCTGTACTCATTAAGTGATCATGAACAAGCTGCTAAAAAAGTGGTCACCTAAAATGTGACCTTGTCAGTCTTCTTAAAGTAGATAGGTTTAAAAATGGCTTAAATGATATGCTACCTCAGAAACAAAAGGAAAAATAGAATGCTGAGGGAAACAGGCTCTCCATTCCTCAAGATGTTCCAGTATTGGAATATTTTTTAATGTTGCTGTTCCAAATACAAATTAAAAGCTGAAAAGTTTATTAAACATTTTTATATATAGCAGTGTGCATAATAACAAAATTACAAAGCCACAGGAAAATTAATCAGGAATATTTCAAAATGCTTTGTTTCAAAATTTTGAGGTAGTTTACTATTAAATTAAGTTTTAGAAGAGATCTTTCATTTGGTGTCCTGTTGTCTGTATTTTTCCGCTGTGGGCATGTTCCTTGGCCCAAGGACATTTCCCCTTATGCATTTCCAGTCATATGATGCCTGTGACACACTACTTTGTTTGGTTATAGGTGAATCTCAGCTGCAGTGAGGTAACACTCCAGGAAGTTCTGCCCTCAGGGAACAACACAGCCCTGAAACTTTTCAAAGCACATGGCCATAACAAAATTCACAGTTCAACCTGACTTAACAAAAACAAATACTTCAGATCCAACCACTACTTCCCATCTCTGTCTCTCTCTCAAAAAAAAAACAAACCCCAAAAAACAAAAAAAAACCAAAAAAAACCCCAAAACACAAAAAACCCCGCAAAAACCCTGCCCTTCCAAATAGAAACAATCTGTTTTCATTTTCCTAATAGACAATACAAGTTCAGCTAAATTTGATTTCTCAAAATATTTGTCTTTGTAATAACTTCATTTTACATGAGAGGATAAAATAATTCTAATGAGAAAATCTCAGTATAATATGGAACAGGAGATCAAAAGAATCTTTTGTTAGTGTTATAAAGTTTTTTACAAGGAACTCTAGAAAACTATGGTCAAAGTAAAGCTTACAAATCATGGTTTATAAAAAATTAGGCAAGAATAAAAAGGCAAAAACCCAAACACCTCAAAATCCCCAAAAGACATGAAAATATGATCCTGCAGTTAAAAAAAGAACAGAGCATCCTAGATAATATCCCTCAAAGTCTTTTCAGTCAGCAATGGCTGCAGAGATGCTCTGGCAGAGATACCTGGCATTACTCAACACAGTCATGTGTACTGAGTCATTAGTCAATGAAGTCCAGAATAGGACATCTTCCTAGAACTCGGTATAAGAGCATGACTTTCAGGGGGCAAATGAAATAAATTTGAGAAGTCATATATATAGTTATACAGCAGGGCAAAATGAAAGCCTAAATTTATCTTAGAATGATACAGCAATGTAACATATATGATATGGATGCTGCTCCCCGGTGCAGCGAACTTCTTTTTATTAGATACTTATTTTGGATCACAGAAGATCATTACCTAAGATCAACCATACCTGTTCAGATCAAAAATGCACCTCACCCAGTATGCTATTGCACACAGTAGCCAAAAGTTGGTTTTTCAAGATGAGTTTAAGAACAGAGAAACAGAACAGGGATACTTTGCTGCAGTGGCCCCCCAGCTGCAAAAATCTATCTAAGAGCCTGAAGGGATGCTTTAGTATTTTCTCTGCCTAGATGAAGTTCACTTCCATGAACTTGCCTAATTTTGAAAGACTCACAGAAGCAGTCAGATTGGAAAGGACCACAGTGGGTCATCTAGTCCAGTCTCCCCGCCCAGGAAGAGCCATCCCAGAGCACATGGCACAGGACTGCATCCAGATGGTTCGGGAATATCTTTCAGTTGACTAATGCAAGTTTTAATATCTACAGCACTCTGAAACATGAAGTTCCCCAGCTTAACCCCTCTTGTGTAAAGAAGCATTTTAAACACCTGCTGTTGCTGTTTCATTTAATGGCCTCTTCTGTGGGAAAGGAGGATAAGCAGCCACTCTATTCATCCTGTTTCCTAGGGGAAATCTTTTAGATGTCATATCAACTCAATACACACCAGCACAGTATAAAACTCACCTAACCTGAAAATCAGGGGGTATCAGGGGCTATCACACTGGAGCCAGCAAGGCAAAAAAAGCCTGGTCTTGTCCAATTATCAATACCAGTTATTACAAAAATAGGAATGTTTTTGCTGGTGACCATACCTGTCGCTGGTTTTCTGTCTCTAGTCTCAGTCTGGCTTCCACACATCTTCTGGTCTCCAGGAAGGCTTGACGCTGTGCTCTGTCTGATAGGTAGCTAATGAAGATTCCTGCAGTGTTCATACACATAAATAACACTGCCTGAGCCGCAATCTGCAATGAACAACAAATAGAATTTAATTAGACAGGAGAAGCAAAAATATCTGTTTAAAGAAATGAAAGAGAGACAAAGACAGTTTTGTAGGCTGCAAAAATAGCAATTAGGAAAGTTTGCATAAAAGAATGTCTTGGATCTTAAGTGGAGACATCAACTTTGTAAATTGTCTCTGCCTTGAGGATGAGATATGCAGTATTTGGCAGCATTAAACTCTGGTTGAACTACAAATTATATTTCCAAAAATTGACTCACAGAGCTCTAGCCAGGAATGATTACAAACGTAATTAGCAATTTTTTTTGGCACTGCCTCTTCTACAGGAGCAACTTTGTGATTTGTTCCATGGCTTTAGTTTGGGAAGCAAGCCATATTAAGGAAAACAAGGAATGTCAGTTAAGAATTAATATCAGTGATAATAATTATTGTATTATTATCAACCAAATTTAATACATTCATTTTCAGCTGATGCCAAAGCACAAATTTGCACAATCTGAATTCTAAACCATTCAACAGGAGAAGCTGAAAGGATAACCAAATTCCTGCACAGTCAGTGCCAGTGTACACAGACTTTTTATTTGCTGAAATCTACGTAAGAGCTGAACTGGTTTTCCTTGTAGCAACTGCGTCACAGCTTCTTTCTTTTCCATATGAAGTCAAGAGAGCCAGATGGGAGTGGATCATTGGACAGTGTAAATTTCAGTGGATTATTTGTCTGTCATTGACCTCTCTTTGTGCTCTGCAGGTTTGTAAGGCAGGGCACATCAACACCATTGAAGTGAGGACTGGTTGGGAAAGTGAGTAAGAAACTGGCAATATTTGACTGTACTAGAGAGAGGACAAAGGTCTGCACCCTCAGTACCTTTATTCAATATCTCATCCCTGGTTTTGGTTGAGATTTCAAAGGCTATGATAGCTATGGGTGATACCCACAGGGTCATAGCAACACCAGAACAGCCACAACAAGGCAGATGAAATGTTCATCATTCAGGATACTCTCTCTAGTAGTGGAAAACAGAAAGTTCCCAGGCAGGAGTAGAAGGATAAAACAGTAAATAGTGCGTAAAAAAGTACAGCAATCATTCAGTGATGTCTTGTCAAAACAGTCTTGAACACTCCAGCAATCTGTGGTTGCAGAACATTTTGGAATAGACATTTTTATTTTCTTACTGTCATCTAATAATCATTTTTTCCTAAAATTCAAGTGTTGTTTGTTCTAATAGAAGACTTCCTAATCTCCTACTTTTACTCAGATCTGCAGGTCTTGCTCCCCACAGTCTAGTGGATTTGAAAATGATATCTGATATCAGACCAAAAGTATCTGGCTGAAACTTCAGCTTTATATATTCCCATATTTCTGAATCTAGAGTATTGTTCTACTATAGTACAGGGAATTAATTTGCAATTTATATGCCATGATTAAATAATAATGCATATCCTGGCTCCAGATGAAGTTTTGCTTAACCTTTTCCAGAAGTAGATGTCTAGACAAGGCTTGTGAGAAGTAAGGCATGATTAGCATGATCCTTGCATCTCCCTGTCTTCCTGGATCCTTTAAGCTGGAGGTGATATTCTCAGTGCACCTGCACAACTTTTCCTGATGCCTTTCTCAAGTTAATAGTATATTTGGCTCCTACATCACTCAATAATGAAGAATTTTTTTACAATTTAATTAGATCCTTTGTGATAAAAATGTTTCCTCTTTTTTTTCCCTTTAATTCACAGTTTTATCATTTCTTTGAGTGCTGCATGATATTTATAAACAGTGAGTAATCATTTCCAATTAATTTCCTCTTCACCATTCCTGATTTTACTGACTTAAAACATAACCCCTTACTTTTACTTTTTAAAAGGGAGGAATTTGAGGCTCTTTAGTCACTCTGTATGTATCAGTATTCTCCCTTTGCTCTTACTGCTTTTTTCCTTTTGTCTACCATACCCTGTTTTACTGGAGACATGCCCTGGTCCAGCCAGCTTCCCCCAGACACTCTCTGCCTTTGCTCCAAGATAAATTAGAGAAGGCAGTAATTCATCTATGAGATAACTCCTTTCTGGTGCAAGCTACCAAGAGGTGTATGAGCTGACATGAGATTGAGACTAGTTCAGAACTGAATTGTTCAGCAGGACAACTGAAATCAGCTGTGGGAGGTTGGAGGAATCAACTATTCAAAACTTTTTGACTGAATTTTAATGTTGACCTGGACTGTATTTTCACACATACTAGGAAACTAAGGGTAGAGGGTGAAAAAAAAAAAGAAAATCTCCAGAACATTTGAAAAGTGGATTTCATCAGTGAAAGCAGTGACGAGGTGGTCACCACTGCTTACAAATTCATTTGCAATTTTCTTATAAGCCCAGTTCATTCACCCATCTCTGCTAATGCTCAAGACTTGTTCCACTCACTCACTTCAGCAGATCTTAGAGCAAATGCACTAGAATTTGGCTTTCAATTAGATTTCATGAATATATCATTTGATTTGGAGGATGGGAATAAGGGGAAATGTGGTGCAGGTAAAACAACAGCTTATGCAGGGGCAGCATCAGCTTTTCTGACACATAGTAGTCTGATTGAAACTGTTCCAAATAGTAAAGCACTGTGACTTGCAAGGGGCACTAACCAGGGGCTCTTTTTAATAAAACAATAAAAAATACTCAAGTCTTAAGACTTGAGTCTGTTATTGATGCTCCTTTTTTCCAGAGCTTACTGGGGCCAATTCCAGAAGTCTCAGAGGATTTTCTACAACATATCAAGGCTACAAGCCAGGACAGGTTGTCTTCGAAGATGTACAGAGTTTCATATCTTTTTTACTGACCTGAAAATAATCAATGCTCACACAGTAGGGAAACTGAGGCATAATTTGAAAAAAGAAAATGCTTTCACAACACTTATAAGTCTATTTGTACCTTGCACAGCACTTAATAAGGAACAGTAGTAGCACAGCAAGTGATCTTAAAAAGCCATGAGTGATATATTTTGATTTTAAATAGGGCTCTGAGGAGATCTGCTACTTGAATATTTAATAAAAGCAAAGAAGGTACCCTTCACCACACTGCTCGGGAATATCTCTGTAACAGGATCATCACTGTCCCTGCTGAACCTACAGTTACACATAATCACATAATAGGATGAACAGAGCTAAAGGAAGGTACTTGACAAGATCACTGAGGTACTAGAATCACAGAATCACAGAGTCATCAAGGTTGAAAGAGACCTTCAAGGTAATCCATTCCAAGCATCAACCCAGCAGCATAACCACCCTTAAATAACACCCCAAGGTTCCACATCTAGATGCCTCTTGAAAAATTCCTGATTCCTCAACTACCTCCCTGGTCAACTTGTTCTAATGCTTGACTACTCTTTCAGAGAGAATTTTGTTTCTAATATCTAGTCCTGGCACAATTTAAGACCATTTCCTCTAGTCTTTTCACTTGAGACATGGCAGAAGAGACTGACTACCACCTCACTGAAACCTCCTCTCATGTAGTAGTACAAATCAATGAGGTCCCCCTGGCTGTCCTCTTCTCCAGGTGAAGCAACCCCTGTTCCCTCAGCCACTCCTCAAATGACATGTTCTCCAGACCCTTCACCAGTTTCATTGCCCTCCTTTGGACATGCTCCAGCGCCTCAATGTTCTTTTGGAAGTCAGGGGTCCAAGAAGAAGCAGCCATTAAAATTCTTACTCCAAAACTCTGCTCTTCATTTCTCATAGGAGGTGATTAAGAACTTAGTTGACATAAAAATCGCATTTCAAATAAATCGTCATTTATAAAGTATCTTCCATACAGGCACCCCAGAACTCTTCGCAAAATCATTATGAAAACTAGCAAAACCCAAAGGATATGAAAGGAGTGGATGCAAGTCAGACATAACCTTAGTTTAAATTTGACAGAACACATTGACTGAAGTAACATCATTTTTATCTCCCCCCATATAAAACAGGCTTTGCCAAGACAGTTGAAACCAAGAAAATATTTTGAGTTGATTTGGGAACCACCAGGTTTCAAAGAAGCAATTAAAAGACACCAGACATTGCTCATCAGAAAGAAGTGATAATCAAAGCAGGTACAGTTTAGAAATGCAAGAGAACAGAAAAAGGAAAATTCATTGAAAATATGGTGAAGTAACTCCCAAGTCTGTTGTGAAGTCGTAGGTAATCAGCTACAGACATTTTTCAAGGCAGAGTTGAATCTAGTTCAGGAAGCAAGAAGTTTAGAGGGGTGTAGGTGAGATACTGGACTAAGCATAGCAAAATTTTTTAGGCATTTCTTCTATTAAGAGCACCTAATTGAGTAGGCCTTCCTTAGGAGTTTACACAGAATCCTGTAAGCTTTTGAATGACTGGAAGAAGTAAAAGAAGGTTCAGCAAATATCAGAAGTTTCAAGACTTCAAAAATCATAACTAAACTGTGTTTTACTGTGATGTCCCTTTTTGAAACAGGTTGTTGTCCATAAGCAAATTTAGAGCCATAAGCCCAGTCACTAACAGATGTTTACGGAGTGTATAGTGATGGACTGAGTTCACCACTTCCAAAGAACACATAACCTGAGGAAAAGTGAATATTTATGAACATTCAACAAACCAGATGGATTGGAAATATGTTGATTGACAGATGGCCTAAAAGATTGTAACTGACGCAGGCAATCTTCATCATGAAGTTGAGACAACAACAGCATATTTGTACATGGAAAGCACAGTGGAGGCAGAGGAGAGAAAGTTGAATAAGTTTAGAAATTATTCTGAAATCCAGAAGGACGGTGAACTTGTGTGTTTCTACCTCAAGTGCAGAAATTCACTCTAGAATGTTTAGCAGAAATAAACCTATTATTAACCTCTTCAGCAGGGAATTTGGTTCTGCTGCATAGAAACAGAGCAGTGTCAGGGCTGATGTCACCCAAACACGTGAGAAGTGAAGAAATGGTTTTTCAATGTAATCTCCAGCTAGACATTCTTGGGACTTTAGCAACAGATTAGAGTATTTCTAGTCTGTTTTGGAAAAACTGGGAGGGTAAACTTTCACTTCTTTAGGATTGTTTTCAGCATGTGCCACATAAAGAACTGGTTGCTATGGCTAATATTGTTGGATAATTAAGTTTGGAGAAGAATTTTGATTCTTCATTAGTTGTTTAATGAAATAGAAGTTCACCACAAGGTTGTTTTCTGTAATTAAAATGTCTCAGAAAATGCTCCCTCCCTTCTTGATCACTGTCTTGCTTGGGTTATTTGAGGGAAAATAAGATGCTCATTTAAGAAGGACTTATCACCAGGAATGGACTGAGAGTTGCACAAGAAGACCAAAATGCTCTACTTTCTCTAAAATAGGAACATCTGGCAGCACAGACTCTACTGCTCTCTCACTGCTGGGCTGCAGCAAGCCTCTATCTCCCACTAAGAGTAGGATTTTATGAATCAAAGCTTTTGGCAGAGAAACTAGTAAGTACCTGTTTCTCTGTACTGCCTCATGCCCACCTTGATCCCTCAGTACAGCTTCCCCTTTGTTGTGCCAGATCAATTATTTGTGGGATCATACTGTGAACTATATCAGGGAACCCAGCCAATTTAAACAACAAACATTTGGTGTTGGCAGTGATTTTCGTATCTAGAGCAATCGTCTGATTAAGTTCACAGCACAGCCTCCACAGGAAGAGGAAGCATGTGAACATTCATAGCTGGCACTGCTGCCAACTCATTAAATAGAAATCATTGCTGCCTTATTGTTAAATCACCTTGTAAAGAGTGTTTTTATTCCCCAGGTTCACTCATTCCGACTTCTCCTGGGTCTAACTGCTAAATTCCCCTGGCAGTGATGAGAGGGAGTTTTGTTTGTTTTAGTTTGTGGGTGCTTCTTCGCTAACTCTTATTGGAAACCCATCTGGCCCACAAAGGTGCCCAAACTGCTGCCACAACTTTCCAGAAAACTCACCTATCCCTGATCCTATTTTCCAATGCATAAGTACAACAGATGTTTAGCTCCTACTCACAGCTGGAGTGCTACTCTTTTATCTGATCTACATACACGTACTTTACTGAAAAACAGAAATATAGCATACCGCTTGGAAGATGGGGATGGAGAAAAGCATAACGTTTATTTATGCACAGACTATGATGGCTAAGAACAGCTTCACCCCACCCACCCTTGATTTTCTACATTAGAAAGAAGCCATTTGTACCAGTGTCACCATCTGATTTCATGTTTAGAACTGTATTTTGTGGTTCAGCTGTGCACAGCTCCCATGGGAACACTGGCTGATTCTTCAAAAACTCCAATCTTATTCATGGCTCTAGGAGAGCTGAGATCTTTTAAGAAGCCTGATCTTGCTACTTCATGTGTCACTGGAGGACAGAGTCACATCTGTCATTGGAGGACTTCACTGTGTACTTCAGAACAGTCTGGCCTCTAAGGTGCATGAAATGTGCAGCCTGCAAGCAGGTTGGCCCAAGCAATACATAGGGTGTGCCACAAGAAATTATTAGATTAACTTCAATGAAAACAACTGGTTTCAGACAGTTTTCTCCATCCTGTTGCAGAATATCCTAACATGAATTTTTGTCCTGTTAGTGATTTAGAAAACAAAAACCATTTCCCCTCTGAACAATGACAAGTTTGCATAAAATCAATTGTTTCAATTCAAGATAGTATTTGAAAATACATATCTTTAATATTCAGAACAGGAGTGTAATTTGCTGTTAGAAAAAATAGCTGTATCCTTTTTTGTTCTTCCTCCCATTGAATCCATTTTAAATGTAGAAAATTGATTGTCTGATTAAGTTGCCTATAAATAGCTAAAGCCACAGAAATTTGGTAAGTCAGCTACCAACTATGGCAAAACTTTTGCAACAGGGTGTGGTACAAGAAATCTTCCAAGAAAATAATATCAAATATATAATATCAAAATTATATCATACATCATATCAGACACATAAGGACTGACATAACTGAGGGATGCAGAGACAGTCAAGCAAATACATAACCCTGCTACTGCCATTGAGCAGCCCCAAAGTTTCAGCACATGTCCTCCTGTTCCCCTTGAGTTTGTGTAAAATTTAGAGTTTAGGAATAATTTTTATAATAATAAAAAAAATCTATTCTGGGACTTTGGATAATACTTTTTAGGTACTTTTCTTTTTATAGATGTTAAAGTGACTAGACGTGACTGGGACAATGTCAGTGGCAGGGTCATAGCCCATGCATACAGGGGAATGAATAGGGATGGGAAAATGACTTTCACTTTTTAGAAACTGTTTTCCTTGGCTATAAGGTATTTAGCTGGACTCTCTGACACTTACCTAGGAACTGATCCTAAACTATGCAATGAAATCTGGAGATCACATCTCCAGATGTGATCTGAGCAGCACAGTGCCCTTTTGTCATCATTTTGTATACATGATGCTGTCACCTCCAGATATCTGAAATGTTCCCATTTAGAAAAAACAGTCTTATCTTTTTTGACATGAAGAACTTTCTCCATTCAGTGTTTTCTGTGTATTAGTTAGGTACCTCTCCCCTCTACTTTGAGACAGCTGTATTGTGGGGTAATTACAGGGAGAACTCTAAAGCTAATCTTCCAGATGTAATTATTTAATTGCCAAAAAACATCACCTCATTTGGTGTGTTTATAAGTTAACATAAAGGGCTTATACAGGAATCTCTTCTCCAAATATATGTGACCTCGAAACCACAGCACATGTATTACAGAAATACTTTAAATTGCCTGTGCTGTCTAACCAGGAGTAGATCCTGCAGCTGTTTCTCTTTCTACACTTCTATATTGCAGACTCATGAAGCTCTGTCTGACTCCAAAATTTTCCCTATACTTTTCTATTGCCAGTTACAATAAAGTGGCAGGAGCTATTGATCCCCTGAAGGCAGAGACACCCTGAAATCTGGACACATTAAAGTTTATGTATGAAGTTTAACAAAAACAAATACTGGATTCTGCACCTGGGACAGGACCATGGAAAGGGACCTGGGGGTCCTGGGTGATGGCAAAGTGAATTTGAGTCAGAGGTGCCATGGCAGCCAGGAGGGCCAGGAGTGTCCTGGGGGGCATCAGGGACAGCATCACCAGCTGGGCAAGGGAGGGGATTGTCCTGCTCTGCTCTGGGGCAGCCTCACCTGCAGTCCTGTGTGCAGTTTTGGGCACCAGAGATATTAAAAAGATATAAAGCTATAGGAAAATGTTCAGAGGGACACTATAAAGACGGGGAAGGACCTAGAGAGGAAGACATATGAGGAGCAGCTGAAATTATTTGAAGAGACCAAGAGCAGATGTCATCTGCAGTTTCCTCATGGTGGAAATGGAGTGTCAGGCACTGATCTCATCACTCTCCTAACCAGTGACAGCACTCAAGGGAATGGCCTGAAGTTGTGTCAGGGAAGGGTTAGGTTGGATATTTAGAAAAGGTTCTTCACCCAGAGGGTGTCTGTGCCCTGGAACAGGCTCTCCAGAGAAGTGGTCACAGCCTCAAGCCTGACAGATCTCAATGAGCATTTGGACAACGTTCTCAGGCACACGCTGTGATTGTTGGAGTTGTCCTGTACAGGGCAAGAAGCTGCACTTCAAGAGTCCTTGAGGCTCCCTTCCAACTCAGGAAATTCTGTGATTCTAAGCAGATATTGTCCTCCCTTACAAGCTACATATTTACTGTTAAAAACAAATATCCAAGAAATTATGTTCAAAAGGAGCCACATTTCATTTAAAGCTGCTTGAGAAATAAATTAGTCCATCTGAAAGTTATATCTAAACAAAAATTTACAAGAAATTAATCTGAAATGAAGAAGTACACCCATAACTTCCTGGATATAAAGAATTTAAAAAAAAAGCCTGTGGGCCTTTTTGAAGCAACCCTTACAAAACATTAAATTTTCCCCTAACATTACATATCTGAGTTGTAAATAATTGTCTCCCAGTACAAATGTACCAGTATTTGAGGACCAAGCATTAAACATCATCTCACTGGCAAAAAATTCCATCTGACACCTCATCTGCAAATGTCTGAGAGGATCACTGTGTTTAGGATGAGCCTGGACAACCTAAAACTAGGATGCCTAATGTGAAAGTCACTGCTGGAAAATTTCTTCAAATTATTACAATAGTTTTACCTAAGCCAATGTCAGGTAGTCAAAGCAGAGGAAATCCTAGTAGATCCCTTATTAGATTATGCAACTGATTAGGAGAAAAGGAAGTAAAAACCCCACACCATAGCTGGAAACACAGTAATGGAAAGAGTTTCCCTACGTTTTAAAGAGAAGTGAATTATGTAGTGTGCATTTCTGCTAAGTGTTTTTGGGGTGCTGTTCTGCACAGCTGTTTTTGCTCTGGATAATGGCTTTATCCAAAGTAAGATGTCAAAACAGGGTGACCAATAATTATGTTTGTAGGGGTGACAGCTGTTCCTCTTTTCTGGCATACCTCATTGCTCTTTTCATCTGATGAATTGTATTAATGTCCCAGAAATTACTTGCAGGACATACTCCATGTCTCTTCCCACTGGAACTGGCAATTGTCATAATTTGTGTGCAGGTGACCCTGCCTTGGTGTATTCTACAGAGCTCTAACAACAGACTGCACTAGAGAAGCTTTTCTTTATTCTTCCTAGTTATGTTAGGCCAGTCTGCATGTATTTTCCTTTGAGTTACCAAGCTGTGGCCACAGGAAAAGGAAAGAAGCAATATTCTGCAAACCGTTTTTCCCTTTTGGTATTACAATGGAAAAAAATAAAGTAATAGCAAAATGTAATGATCTTAAATTACTCTTGAACTCTTTATCAAGAAATAGACAACCCTATAAAATCCACTCTAACATGTGTCAGAGTGAGACAAATATCTATTAAAAAGTGAATTGGTTTAACTGAAATAATACTGGCAATACTGGTAATGAAAAACACGTGAGGGATATCACAGTGTTGAGCGTCCTTTTCCAAACAAGCCTTGCCCTTCAAAACCTGCTTGTATTCTGATGGGAAGCTCTACTAATTATGTGTATATGTTAATCAGTGATACCTGCTGACAAACAAACCATCCCTTACAGCTGTTCTTTTTTTAACCTATTTAACAAAAAAAAAAAAAAAAAAAAAAAAAAAAAANAAAAAGGTAGCAAATCAGTGATGGAAACAAAAGCTCTTTTCACTTTATTATTAGCATTTTTTACAGTAGGCCAGTCTCAAGACTACCTTTTCCCCACAGTTTCATCTATAACTAGCTGCCATTTTGCATTGGTGTCACTGGTGATGAGGTTTGCCCATTGAATTTACTGTTGATTGATGTGTGAGAAAACAAGAATCAACTTGGAGTTCTCAGATCAGGTGTTAGCTTTGCTAGATCAGAAATAATATGGAAAGTATCTTCTCTCGCCAAATTCCCCATCATGGCTACTCTGCTTCCATTTAAAATTATGTTTTGAAATGTGACCAAAAGCTTCAATAAAAGCAGTTGATATTCCTGCCTTTATTTTTTCCCCTTGATATCTCCTTTTGTTGCCAACTCTGATGATATGAAAACCAGGAAAAGACAGAACACAACAATTCCATTTTTAGAGTCCTTTCCTAGCAAAACCTTGAAAAACCCCAAAACAATCAAAAAAAAGTCCCAAACACCTATTTTCTTAGCTGTCCCTGTTGAGCTGTAAACATGAGCTGTACTTCAGAGAAATCTTGGGAAAAATAAAAGAAGTAGTTGTAGTCTGACCTCAGTATACACAGTATTTCAGACATCCTTAACCACACTGAGAACCAGTGCTCAGACCTTGGGACACTTCAGGAAATGGAGAGCCCATGAAGATATGGATGAACTTGCATGGAAAACTTTAGGATGGCTGTGGAATTGTAATAGGGCCCAGGAGATTTTGTCCTCCAGGGCTGAACTGAACACATCTCAGGCACAACAGTAGACATGAGTCACTCAAGGTTAAACAGGAATTTTATTGATATCTAATGTTATTTGATGTTTTCTTTAAATTCTGCTTTAACTCAAGATTTTTAAACTATCATTTAGGGCATATCCTGAACAGAAAACAGGAAAAGGACATGGGAGCAAATGGAAATGTACCAGACAAAAGCCATGAGAGGTTATAACATTCCAGACCAGCTGGATTAAAACTTTATCTCAGAGAGTTAGGCGAGGACAAACATTTTCCTTTGTGAAACCTGTGGGTGTTGTTCTGCTATTAGTCATGGTGAACGCTTCAGTGTGGTGAGCTAGAAGAAGTCAAACTGACATCAAAAGTACAGAGAGTGCTGTGGGAAAGAGTTGATTCAGTCCTTGGCTGACAGAATATACCAGAGACAAATAATGAAGGATTAGGCTTCTCCTGACACTTTGCTAGCAGAGGAGACATATAGTGCAGGATTAATCTTGCACTGACAGTGGTGTGATTTAGGACTAATTCCTTTGAAGGCGGTGGCTTATTCTGGTTTAAAACAAGGATGGGATTAATATCAAACCCTGATATTTACCGTGAGCCAAATTTTCCTTGCCTGACAATACAAGCCATGCCTTTGTTTTCCCTGCCTGTAAAAGCATGAGAAACAGAAACTGGACTGTTCATGGAATATTAAATAAATGACACAAAGCAAAACAACTTCTGTCTCTGATGTTGAATAATGAATCCTGCTGATACAAGGAATGCTGCTGGAGACTGTTAAATCTTGATGGACATAAACTAACAAGAGAAGTCCCTCAGATGATTTATATGAGGATGGCTGTGTACAAGGTTTGATACAATGCACAGCCATGAATGATGTGGACATTTTTGCAGTTTGAGTTGTGTGAAGGCACCCATTTAGGAGCAAGGTCAGTCTGTACCTGCTCACACACAAGCTGATTGTCTTCAAGAGGAAATTTTCTTGGGCAAAGCAGTGTTTGGTTTTAGTGAGTATTTAGCTCACACATTTAATATTTAAGTTAATATCACGGCAGTCAGGATAAATAAAGTGCTCATAGGAGCACTCAGCAGATCAGTGCTTGAAAAGAAATTGGGTGTGGTTTTGGACACGCTGGCATATGAATAGTAAGGCTGATGATATGGTATTTTGTGGCACAAAAAACATCCCATAATTTCAGCTAAGAATTAGCTGATAAAGTTGATTTCTTACTGGAATTTTAGGCAGGGGAGAGAACATTACTTCTGAGCTTTAAAAAAAGAAGACCAAAGACGATCAGTTTTATAAAATGATCTTCCAACTGGTTAATATTTTTTGAAAGCCAGACAGTTCTAGTAGTTAAATTATGAAAGGGTTGAAGGAGAAAGGTCACAGGTAAAGACAGGATGAGACACTTCATTGAGTTTAACGCTTGATCCAGATCTCCATCTGTTTGATGGAGATATTCATCCTGGCCCTGATGGTTTTCTAAGCAGTCTCCTCCAATCTTTATCTATTAGATATCAGAACATGAGTGAAACAAAGCATTTCAGATATCATAAGGAATCACTTATGGCTCCTTCCTGAAAACAATTTGAAAATTTTGGTTTCCCTACAAAGATGAAATCAGTTCTTTCTGCACAAGTTCTGCCACTCATCCAGTTAGCATTGGTCAGATTGTTTCAAACTGAAAAAAGAGGAGATTTTCTGTTCTTAAAGTAAAATAAGGCCCCAGCCAAGCTCCATTGTTCAAGCTATTTTCTTCTTGTTTAGATAGTGTGGTGGTGAAAGCAATTAAAGCCATGTCTGTAGAAAGCATTATGAACTCACTAGTTGTTGATCTAAAGCTGATATCTCAAGGCTAACACTGTACAGTAACTACATGTGTAACCTATATTAAATTCTAGGTAAAAACAGGAACAAGTTCAAATGACTTCTCCATGTTGTCATCCTCATGAATATTCACATCCATTTGTTAGTCAGCATAATTAATCATTATATGAGTACAAGCCTAACATATTTTTCCAATAAATACACTGTGTAATAGTATCATAAATTACTTTTTCCAGGCATTTTGGTTTTTCTTACCTTCTGACATGTTCCTATACAGTATTTTATGGAAGGGGTTTATAAAAAAATGACAGACTCTAAATCATGACAGTTATTACTTTTAAGGAGAAAAATATTAATTGTAAAAGTAGAACACTGCAACTAAATAATTCACAAGATGATATTAAAAATACAAATATTAATTATAAAAGTAGAACACTGTGACTAAATACCTCACAAGATGAAATTAAAAATACAAATATTAGAGAACAATATCTGGAGACAAGCAACACAAATATGAAGAACCAGAACAGTTTTATGAAGCGCTAATTTCTTACAAGTGTGTGTTTCTCCATTAAAATTTTCAGTTCTTGGCAGAATATGAAAAAAAAAACCAACAAACTCCAACCTCACATCTTTTATACTTCCCTAGTAAGTAGTAAAGCATTGCAACTGCTGCATTTCTGAAAAACTCAGGCTTTTATGAATAGAAATGCCTTTCTTAGGCTGATACATTTCTGGTGGCCTCCAGAAGGGAAAACGTGGCTACACAGAGATATTTAAGATTGAAATAAACCACGCCTGCAGCATGTGGGAAGCATGTGGCAGTCCTCAGCTTCCAGTTCAACTGGAAAACTGAAATGGATGAGTCATTGCCACTCAGAGCTGCAAAATGCCTCCTCTGGGAGGAGTCTGACCTCAATATTCAATAAGAACTCTTTGCTGGATGACAAAACACCACTGATCTGCAGGACTTGCAGTTGTGAGGTGGTAACTCAGGAGCCAGTCCAGTCAGGAACAGAACAATACTGCTGCATTTGGATAGGATGATCCAGACATTTCTGGAAAAATGCATCCTAATCTATACACTGTCAATTTGCACATCTTCAAAATTATTATAATGATGAAAAATATGGGATGTCCTACCTTTACCTACCACCTAACTTCCACTAAGAAGAACAAGAGTAACTGTATTTTGTCTGTGTGTTTAATACCATCCTCTACCTTGAACAAAAAATCCAGCATAATTTGCAAAGTATTCATTTTTCAAAGAGATTCCTGTGTCTGGCAGGACTAGAAATAGTTGTCTGAAAATATTTCATTAAAGTTGTCTGCATAATTACCCTGAACGGCTGCTACTCATTTTGTAGTCTGTAGATGAAGGCATTTTGCTGAAAGACTGAATCGCCCTTCACAACATGAGAAACTTGATTAAAATACACTGCCAAGGTCACAATTTATTGCCCTTGAAGAGAGCACTAGCCACCAGGATCCCTGAGTTAAAATTGTCTGCTACTAAGGCCATTCTCATTATTGGAGAAGGAAGGAAATATTTTGTCTGTTCCAAAGTAAAAGCCCAATTCCCTGTTTGTGTCAGAGTGGGATGTGCAGCCCTAGGGAAGGAGTTCTGTTACTGCAGTGACAGAAAGCATCCTCAGGTCTAAGGAACCTGTTGTGGGTGTGACACATGGAAAACTTGGCAAGAGACAAGATGTTTCATGAGCATTCCCAGAGCAAAGTTAGAGACAAGACCCTTTCCCATCGTAATGATGCCCCAGACACTCAGCAAAGCATTAATTAATCTTTATATTTACTTCTGTATTCCTATATTGTTTCCATTATTTTCATGTGTACCACATGTCTAGGAATAGTCCTAAAGTCAGCTGTAGTCCCAAAGATTTCTGAGACAAATCTTTTAATGTATACAATTACAGAAATATTTGCTTAGAGCAGGAACAACCAGGAAAATTCCTATTCTTTGTAATTAAGTGGTATATGCACATTTATACAATGGACAGAATTTAAAATAGCACTGTTCCTCTGAATATATGCATGTATATATATACATGAAAATAAATAAATCAGACCAGGTGATTTATTTATTAATCAGCAGACATAAGATAAGGAAGATTGAAGGTGAAGTAAAATGAACTGATGATGACCTAAAAAAATATTGTTCACTGGGCAAAATAGCCCCTATTCAGTCAACAGATTCACTTTTCTCTGTTTTTTGTCTTTGACATGACTTTATTTGCCACACAGTCTCTCTACCAGTTGTTACTCTCTTGGAAAAGACAATCAAATTCTGACATTTTCTTGCACCATCAACAATATTATTGGTTAATATTTGATCCAACATATCTGTAGCAAACCACAAATGTATGAAGCTGCGGCATTTTAGGCTACATAAATGAAAATAATTCAGACATCCATAAGCCTCAGGACAGAAATCATTATGCATATGAAATGGTTTACTTCTTTTGAAACTGGGGGTGAGAACACTTTCCATCATGGTCGAAATTAGGAGCAAGTATCATTTAATTATAGAAAGTAGGGCATGAGAGGACCTTGATAAGTCACTTAACCCATGCTCCGGGGTCCTGGATATTACCTAAACCCCTCCTAAAAATTGCCACTCTAAACTCTTTAATTATACCTCAGGGTAAAACCTTCCAAGCAAAATGAGGTTATTTAAGATATTGTCTTAAGGTTGTTTTTTCAAAGTTTCTCCTATTATTTAATGTAACTATTCCTTAGAATAACTTAACCCATCATCTCATGATTGCTCATAGATGAAACAGAGAACAATTGATTTCTTCCTCTCTGTAGCAACTCCTTCCATATTTGAAGGTTGTCACAGCTGTCTCTTCATTTTCCTTTACTCTAGAGTGACCCTCTATCCTGCAGAAATTCTGAAAATAAGCAGGATCCACTGCAGCTGAAAACAGTATGCTTAAAGATCATCAGTGCTTTCTTGGGAGAAAGTTAGTTTCTACTTTTTTTCTTTTTGACAGGTTAGTATCTGCTGCTCAAAGCACTGTTCTAACTTTGATAGACCGACTGCCTGAGGGTAAACCTGCCTCCAGCTTTCTTTGGCACTTAAGACTGCTGAGAAAGCCCGAGGGAGACCACAGTACACACACACACATACACTTATATCACATATCTGATCATTAACTTATCAATCTGGCCATGGGAAACTGAATGGTTGGTACAGGTAGAGGAACTTTTTTTGCTCGTAGAAAAAAAGATACATTACTAATATTGTTCAAACTCTTCCACCTGCAATGTTGCACAGACCACAGAGGTCTAGGAAGTGGAAAATTGTTCCCTAAATGAAGCATGGAGTGAGCATGTGCCTGGTGTTTGCTGTAAGCTCTGGCAGTGCTTGATGTCTCTAGATGGGGATGGGGAAGGCAAGGTTGCTGCTTTGAGCTTTGAACCATGTGATGGTGGTAAGCCCATAGAACAACACTCATGGAGAAATGAGAGCTGACGACATGGTGGACTCCGTAGTTTTAGGTTTATGGTTAAACTTGATGATCCAAAATGTCTTTGTCAGTCTAAATGATTGCATGATTCTATGATACAGGCCTGCAGGCAAGTCCCTCCCATGACTGGAGGCTACAATGGACTGAAGTGAGTGCAGAAGGAACAGCATGTAAACCAGGTCTCACCCTGTGATCACAGGAGATGTGCCTTCCACATGACCATGTAAGCATGTTTAGTCTGGATTCCCATGTTAGTTCTGCCCTCCAGATCCTCAGTAGATCTTTGTATCTGTATTCTTGAAACAATACCTGTACTGTTATTGCAGAATCAATGAGTTTGGAAAGGACTTCTGGAGACTATATGGTCAGATCTTCCTCAAAGCGGGATCACCTGCAAGTTGCTTAGGGTCTTGTCCAGTCAGATTTTGAATATTCCCAAGAATGAATACTTCACAACATCTCTAGGAATCCTGTCATAGTGCTCATTCACATTCAGAGTAAAAAAAGGCATTTTTTAATGTTTAAGTGGAATTTACTGCATTTCATGTCATGCACATTGAGTAAAATCTCATCTCTGGGCACTGCTGAGAAAAGTTTCTCTCTATCTCCTTACTTTAGAGTAATCTATTTATAGATAATTATCAGATTACCACCCCCCATACACCCCTGTTCCTTCTTATCTCCAGCCTGAACAGTCCCAGGTCTCTCAGCCTTTCCTCATTTGGCAGCTCTTCACAGCCTTTCTCTGGCCTACCTCCAGTGTGTCTCCTGGGCTGGGCAGTCCCGCACTGGGCCTGGCACTCCAGATGTGTTTTAGGAGAACCAAACAGAGGGGAAAGACAGCCTTCCTCAACACAGTGAGAATGTTCTGCCTAAGGCAGCACAGGAGCATATTGGCCTTCAGCCTCTTGGTACCTGGTCAGTTTGGTGTCCACCAGGTTCTCCAGGGCCTTCTCTGCAGGAGCTGCTTTCCAGCTTCTCAGATGCCAGTCTGTTGTGGTGCATGGGGTTTTTCCTTCCTAGATGCAGAATGTTCCCTTCCGCTGAATAAAGCTGGGGAAGGGGCTGGAGCGCAAGTCTGATGAAGAGCAGCTGAGGGAGCTCTGGGGGCTCATTCTGAAGAAAAGGAAGCTCATGTGGCACCCTTCACTCTTTACAACTCCCTGACAGGAGGGTGCAGACAGGAGTGGGTCAGTCTCTTTTCTAGGTAGTAAGTGGCAAGACAGCAGAGCCTCAAGTTCTTCCAAAGAGATTTAGATTGGATATTAGTAAAAAATTTGTTACTGAAAGGGTGATCAGGCATTGGAACAGGCTGCAGGGCAGTAGTGGAGTCACCATCACCGGGACTGCTGAGAAGCCAAGTGGATGTGGCACTTGGGGTCACGGTGTAGTGGTGAAAATAGTGGCACTGGATTGAGAGCTGGACTCAAGGATGTCAGAGATCTTTTCCAGCCTGAAGGATACTGTGGGTATCTGCAACTCCTTGATGGTCCTGTCAGCCCACTGAGGTCCCTCTGGGAGGCACCAGAGTCATTTGGTGTATCAGTCACTCCCCCCAGTTTTGTGTTGTCTGCACATAGGACTATTAAACTCTGTTGAGTTTGGTGGGGGTTAGTGAGTCCCACAAGATATTCTAAAAACCACTTAAGTGATTTAAAGAGATTACGGAGTGTTAAAACTCCTCCTCACTACCTTGCTATATTTTTAAGTTTCTAGATCACTTTGAAAAATGGGCTTTAGGCCAGATGATTATCCTGGGAATAATTTCTGTGACCACCTTTTTTTCCATGTTTTGGAGACAAGTTTTATACAAAGTCTGTAAGAAAATCTGGGTTTTTTCTGTGTATGTATGTTTATGGTTTGTATTTTTAATGATTTCCTCATTTGTGGGATGCTCTAGCATTCTTTTTTTCCTTGTCTGAGACTCCTTGAATTGTCATTCTGTAGTAAAGGGAACTAAGCTTAAAATCTGCAGCTGCTAAATCCATATTGCTGTTAGCCAGAATATGACAGTTTGATTTCCAGATTATAGTTTAATGACAGCAATTAGAAATAACATCTCTTAATTAATGGTGTGCATATTTTCCATTTTTAAATTGCACCTATAAACCATCTTCAGATACACACAAACTTTAGGGACATAGTAAATATTATTTTGACTTGCAAATGTAATTACTGAGCCTGAAAGCAAGTTACAAAAAAAGGAATAAAGCATGAAATTTCACAGCATTGCTTTTGCTGAGTATTTGCATCATATAATAAAAATATACGTAAATCTATGAAGTGATCTGAACCTTTAGCAATTTAAATGTGAAATCTTACTAGATATATACGTTGCTTTTATATTAAAAAAAAAATCAACTCTGTCAAGTCAAATTACAGAAGCTTTGCATTGCAGAAGAAAACCAGAAGTGATCTCAAATCGTCTTCCTTCTTGTACACTATCAGATGTGTTCTTTAATAAATTCACTTGGATAGACTTGGATATTGGTAAACTCAGTGTGGAAGTTAGCATGTTGTGGTGTCATGGAGAACAATCTGGCCAGCACAGTTCTGTTAACTGCTAGAAGACGAAAGGAGCAACTACCTTCACAATCTTTGTGCAAAGCCTAAGGGATATTGAACAACTTAAACTTATACCAATCTTTATGTATATGAGAGTTTTTCTTGAGTTTAAAAAAACTGACATGTTAGAGTGCATTCTTTTACATTCATTCTCCAAAGTCACAATGCTTCAGAGAGTTATGTACTTAAAGCTTTTAGATTTTATTGTTTTGATTGTTGATGAGATTTGAAGAAACTGAATGCTTGTGTTAGATAATCTACCATGCAGTGTTAGCAAAGAAGAGTGGCTGTCATCAGAAAATATATCTTAAGAATAACCAGATAATGTATCTTAAGAATAACAAGCACATTTTTACAAGGAAGAAAATAATAAGTCATTGAAAAACTAATTTCTAAACATGAAGACCTATTGAGATTATAAAAAGATTAATGGGGGCCTACCATCCTGTAGCACCACACAGAAAATGGGAGCACTTCATGTGTACTTCTGGCCTTTCTTACAGCCTCTCAGGTGACTAATGGAACACAGCAAAGAGCAATTCCATTAGCACAAATTAAATACATGTAATATATTCTTCTCTTCCTATTGTCAGCAAACTGCTATTACTCTCACGATTGCAGAGAACATGTAAATTGTCATAGCATCAGTCAGAGTGGCATTTGTCCACATTTTGAAATGTCAAAAAAGTTTTACAGCAACTTGTAAAACTTGTACACCCTTAGGATAGTTTCATATGGATTCAGTTTTGCTTAATGCTCAAAAAAGAATTTTCACTGGCTTCTCTCAAGGACCTTCAGATCCTGGACTAATCTACTGTAAATCTCTCCAATCATTTTGAAGTATACTACACCCGTAATGTTTCAAGAATAAGTTACTATAAAGAATCATAGAATCAGTTAGGTTGGAAAAGACCACTAAGACCATCAAGTCCAACTGTTAATCCAGCACTGCTAAGTCTCTCACTAAACCATGTCCCTAAGTGTCACATCTTGACTTTTAAATCAACAGATTTAAATCATGTCACACATGACTTTTTAATCCCTCCAGGGATAGTGACACCACCACTCCCGTGCACAGCCTGTTCCAGTGCTTGACAATCCTTTTCATGAAGAAATTTTTCTCACTGTCTAACCTAAACCTCTCCTCGAGAAATTAGAGGCCACATCCTCTCATCCTGTCTCTTGTTACTTGGGAAGAGAGATCAACCCCCACCTGGGTACAGACTACTTTCAGGCAGTTGTAGAGAGTGATAAAGTGCCCCTGGATCCTCTGCTCCAGGCTGAACACCTCCAGGTCCCTCAGCTGCTCCTCATCAGACTTATGCTGCAGCCCCTTTCCCAGCTCCATTGCCCTGCTCTGGACATATTCCATCCCCTCAATGTCTTTCTTTCGGTGAGGGGCCTAAAACTGGACACAGGATTTGAGGCGTGGCCTCCCCAGTGCCCAGCACAAGGGGATAACCACTGCCCTGGTCCTGCTGGCCACACTACTGCTGACAGAGGTCAGGTGTCATTGGCCTTCTTGGCCACCTGGGCACACACTGGCTCATGTTCAGGCAGCTGTTGACCAACACCCCCAGGTCCTTTTCCACCTATATGACTTCTACTTTCACATCTTCTCAGTACAGTGGATGTTAGAGTTACTGATGATCAGGCTGAAATAGAATAGAATNAATAGAATAGAATAGAATATCTCAATTTCATGGGACCTACAACAGCCTTCTAGTCCAACTGCCTGACCACTTCCATCAAAAGTTAAAGCACATTATCAAGGATATTGTCCAAATGCCTCTTGGATACTGACAAACTTGCAGAATTGATCACCTCTCTAGGGATCATGTTCCAATTTTTGAACATCCTCTGGGGAGAGAAGTGCATCCTAATGTCCATTCTCTGAGTTCTCTGGTCCAGCTTTGAACCATTCTCACATGTCCTGTCAATGGATCCCAGGGAGAAGAGCTCAGCACCTCTCTTTCCCCTTCCCTTCCTCAGGAAATTGTTGAGAGCAACAAGGTCACACCTTAGCCTCCTCTTCTTCAAACTATACAAAACCAGAGTACTTAACTTCTCCTTACAGGTCATACCTCTCAACTCTGAAGAGAATGATGTGGAACCAGGTCTCTGAAGAAAAAATTAAGTTAAATGCATGCATTCCCACTATATTCAATGGATTCCTACTTCGATAAAAATGTGTATGGCTGAAAGAAACCAATGCAGTATTCCTCTTTCGATGCATCATAGAAGATGTTTGGACGTTTTACACAAAAATCTCAAAACAATTGAACATATTAGTCACTTACCACAGCAGCTGAGGAAGGCAAAATTTCAAATGAAATGAAGCTCTGAAATGCCTAAAGATGTGTGTGGGTCACCACAGACCAGAGATTAATTTAGTGATGGAATAGGTATGATTCTGATTCTCAATCCCTAGCTGAAATCTGTGGTGAATATTACTCTTTCTGCTAAAAGAATATGCATACCTTCACATCAAATCATATTGGGCACACTTGGGATGATTTCTATGTCAATTATAACCCTGTCTAGTAAGCTTATGAAGCTTATTAATATTAATAAGTATTGAAGGTGCTTTCCCATATGACAAGAGGATCATAGGATAAAAGAATGTGTACATCTAGATCTTGTACCATTATTTCAATAACTTCCTTGAGATCTAAGTAATTTCTTTACCTAAAATCCTAGCTTCAGGATTTTATAACCTCTTCTACACTGTGTAATATAATTTAGTTTTTCTGTGCTGATTCATCTTCCTGGTTTTTTATTATTTCTTCTTTTCACTGTGGTGATAGTTTTGGATTTATGAATGAGTCTTCTACTGTGGCAGAACTAATGCAAGGAACACAGAATAGATAGCTCCATCTGAGTAGTTCTAAGGTAAATGAAGCAGGAGAGTTTGAACAAAGGAGAAATAGTAAAATGCCTGAAGATTGGATCCACCCAAAGACATAAACTGAATTTCAAAATTAAGATTCTGACACCACTGAATGTTTCCATTAATTTCATTAAGGAAGGATTTCTGCATTTTATTTTTAAGGGAAAAATAAAATTTCTAAAAATGAAAGTAAAGATAGAGGAAAATAGAAAGCTACAATGTGATGATTAAATCAAAATTGAAAAAAAATTGAGATAAAAATTAGATTATTGAACTCAGATATTATCTCATTTATACTGGGGGCTACTGTTATCTAGACTAAAACTGATGCATTATGTAAAATTATAACACCAACATCAGACTATTTGGAAGACGTGGATGATTGTGGAAAAAAATTGGCTTGTGTTAGTTTTGACTTTTTTTTACACTGATATACTTCAGCTGCTTCTCACACTGCAGCAATGGTTAATTAATGAACTCTGCAGCCTTCCTCTCTCTAGGGCTAACTGCATGAAAACTTGCAGCAGAAGAAGCTGGCAAATGGAATAACAGCACTCGCTGTTAAATTTAGTTGCTAATAAATGCAACTCGAATGACGAGACCTTCCTCTGACGGCCAATGGCTGCCTGGCTTTGCAGTTCATCCTGTGTACAGTTCCTGATGGTTTTGTTCTAGGTTAAGCAGCACCACACTGGTATCTCTGTCAGCAGACCTGGCTGTTTGGAGAGATAAGCATGACAGAGCTCATTCAGAGAGATTCCTGGAGGAGCTGGATCTCCACATTTGTCTTCTCTTTCAGAAGAACTGTGGCTAACTGTGGAAAACTTTCCCTAAAGACAGTCCTGAGAAGTCATCTTCATGGTTCACCTAAAAATCCTAATATGTATGGGATTCTTTATATTACATTCCATGGGCTTTAAACCAATGATCTAAATGAAGCTGTTGGAAGCCTGTAAGCCAGGTCTTAATAATATCCCTTAGAAAAATCTTTAGTTTCAAGAAATGCCATATCCTCAGGACATTTTGTACTTGATCACTTTTGATAAACCAAGTCTCTTCCATGCCTGATTTGAATGACTAAGGCTGCTAACAAAATGCTCAAGATTCATTGCAGCACTAACCCAGTGATTTGCATTCATCTCCCTCCTTGGGTCAGCCTGAAACTCTACAGTCCTTTCTGCACTCATGATAGGTACACTCTGCACTGCACCAAGAACAGAGCAAGTGACAGAACTTGTCTTTGTAAGAAAGGCAAGATGAAGAAAAAATGGCTCATAAGCCACAAAGCAAGGTCCTTGAGCAACTTGTCTGCAGACACACAAAAACTACAGTTTAATTCAGAGGCCTGTGTTGAATGCCACCATACTCTTACAGGTCCTTACACAGTATGCAAAAAGACTCTGGAACTATGAAAGGCAAGGAGTATGTTTAAAACCTTACTTTTCTCTAGGATTTAGAGAATCACTGTTATGTTTTCCCCTATATACTTGGGCTTTTCAGCATTCTGAAAAAGGCGTTCAAAATTCATCATGTCAGAGTGGAGATCAGACTGTACAGTCTGCTGGTTGCGACCTGTGCTCGAGGGAATGATTTAACAACATTATATAAAACACTAAAATGTTGAGCAAGTACATCTCCAGTGATGAATTCCATAATCAGTTGGTTACAGATTCAGGACTATTACTTTTTAAATTTTTCTTTTTTCAGATTTAATCTTAAACTTTTACCTTAACTGAAGAACAGTTGCTCTAGGAATGGGAGAAGTTTTGCTTTGGAAACTCTCTGGTGAGGTAAGAGAGACAGACTTCGATCCCCTCTGGGAAAAAAGGGATTGAAACCTTGGTCTACTACATCCCAGGAGTATTTTCATTACCATATTTTTTACACAGAGGAAGAGCACAGTAACCTTCTCTACTGACTTTGACATTGGACAGGTGCTCTGTGTGTAGTACAACTGCAAAATGTGTTCCAAGTAGAACAGTGTTTGGATGCAGGGTAGGCTAGGCTGCCTGGTAACTTAAATATAAAGTTGTTGAGGCACTTCATGGGATGCACAGAAACAGCAGCACAGTTAAGTGCAAGAAGGCTACACTTAGGGAAATGTGATCATATAATCATAGACACATTGAATGCAAGGTTGGAAGGGACCTCCAGGATCATCTGGTCCAGCCTTTCTTGACAAAAGCACAGTCTAGATAAGATGGCCCAGCACTGTCCAGATGAATCCTAAAAGTGTCCAATGTCAGTCAATCCACACTTCCCTGGAGAGATTTTTCTCATTGCAAATGTTTTTCATCTGGTGTCCAACCATAATCTCCACAAGAGTTACTTTCACATATTACCCCACACCTTTTCCATAAGACTCCTTGTGAAAAAGGAGTCTGATCTTTGTTGCCATCCTTTTAAGGGTGAAAATGTCTCCCTTAAGCCTCCTTTGTTCAAGGCTGAACACGCCCAGTTCTCTCAGCCTTTCCCCATAGGTCAGGCTTCCCCCTTCTTTGCTCATCTTTGTAGAGTCTCTTTGAACTCTGTCCAGCCAGTCCACATGTTTTTGGTATAAGTGGGACCAAACCTGAACACAGTATTCCAAGCCAGGCAAGTGCTTGCCTGGAATAAAGTGAGATAATGACCTCTTGATCTCTGCTGGGGATGTCCTTGTCAATGCAGCTCAGCCTCCTGCTGGCTTTCTCTGCCCCAGCTGCACACTGCTCACTCATTCTGAATTTGGTGTACACCAGGACGCCCAGATCCCCTTCCAAAAACCTGATTCCCAGCCAGGCAGATTCCAGCCTGTGCTTCAATCCTGGATTATGCTTTTTCAGATGCAACACCTTACACTTGTCCTTGTTGAACTTCATAGGGTTCTTGCTAGCCCGCTCTTCCAGGCAATCCAGATCTTCCTGCAGGGTGGCTTCTCCTTTCCTTACTCAGTTTGGGACCGAGAACCAACTTTGTAAGGGTATACTTGATCCCATCTTCCAGATCACTTATAAAGATATTAAGCAGCATTGAGCCCAGTATTGATCCCTTGGGGACCCCACTTGTGACAGGTTGCCACATTGAAAAAGAGCCATTTGCCACCACCCAGTGGGTGCTGACTTCCAGCCTATTCCCCACCCATGGCACTGACCATTGCCTGGTATAATGATACATTGTGTTAACACGATGTTGAAAAAGTGCCTACAGCGATGGAGCGCCAGGCAGGAGTTGAGTAAGGATTTTCAGGTTTGGAGTTTCCATCAACCTAACCATTAATTTAAAAGCATAATCTCTTTTCTGTTTACTAAATTTCACCTTTTATGTGAAACACTAGTTTATATCATGCATAGCCAGATATTCTGGAAATAAGGAAAAGGTAAGGAGAAGATGTTCTACCCTCCATCTTCCCTGCCTTCTGGAAAAAGACTAATCCCTTGAACAGTTCTAGTTTTGCCTTCTTCCCTTTCCTGTTCCCATGACATCATTGAAGTGTTGAGGAGTGCAGTAAGAAGCTGAACTGGAGATGTTTATCCCCTTCAGACTTCTGTACAAGCTAATAAGGATCATTCAAACATGATCTGCTGTTAACTGTGAGCTGTAAGTGCAGTGCTCTGGTATGTGTTTATTTTGAATTAGATGCTGCTGTTTTGGAGCCCATGTCTCTTTCTAGGCCACGAAAAACAACAAACAAGAAATAAACAAACTCTTAAAAGCAACCCAGAAGTGTTCTGACAGCAGAAAGGAATGTCACATCAAATCTAGCAAGGTAAGTTTTAGTGAGAACAAGCACACTGACTGTTGCAAGCTGAAATTCACGGATGAAAGCAGGTTTCATTCATAGTTTTGCCTGAGTTCCCATGCATTGGAGACAATTAATCATCAAATTGTAAATATACTTCGTGCATTTGCCCTACTTAGCACAACAATGATGCAGCTGCTTTAGAGAAAAGTGTATCCAATGGTAATCTAATTAAGCTGTGACCCACTGATACTGGTCAGGTGATATTACAGGATATAAAAGGAAAGCAGTTCTTAATCCAGTCTAAAATCACACACTACATTTATAAATTGCCCACAAAAGACTATGGCAGAAAAACACATAGCAAAATAATGCTACAAAAGTAAACATGAGGAGAAAGGTTGAGTGCTTTGATTCTGCTTCTCAAATGGTAGCTAACTTTGAAATGGGGTTATATTTTACAGATTGAATAGATTTTTCCACAAGCATTTAGCACAGATTTTGAAGAGATGAGTGTGTTTTGCATATACTCATATACTGATATCTATGATCAGATTTTGGAAAACATGTAGCTGAAATAGGCATGCAAAAGCTGTCAGTTTCCATTGTACAATTACACAGATTTATCTCTGTAGGACTCCTTGTGACTTCATAAATTCTGCCTTTCCCTCTATTAATAACCCTGAGAGAAGATCTGGAGAAAAAATAAGAAGGGAAAAAATTAATCCACAGAACTGCCTAGGCTTGGAAAGACAGAGGGAAAAGAATGAGCTTACCCAGTCTTAATATTACCCACTTCAAGGTTATTTCTAAATGTACTTTTAAAGTTTTATTTAATATGCATAATTTAGGACTTGCTTATTCAAGGTATCCTTTAAATATGTGATTTAGTAATGAGAGTAGTTTTACTGACTCAGGTGGAATTTGCTCATGTGAATGAAGAGTGCAAAGGCAGAAGATTAAAATCCAGAGTATATGTGTAGCTTACATAATTTCAAGCCTGTCAAAATTCATGTCTATTTTATTATCTGCTATGTTACATAACACGAAGGAGCTCTGAGTTGTTTGTTCTTCTCCATATGCCTGAAACACATATGTGATCTTTGAAATTTTTGATTGCATATATTGGTACCCAAGAAAACGTTAAAATGAATGCAATACAAATAAAACTTTCATTTTGGGGAATGTCAGAGACAAACACTACCACCATCACGGTATCTGACCAGGCCCACAAATCCATGCACTGCACTTGTTTACAAGTAAGATCTTTAATTTCTCATTTGCTTCCTGACCCAGTCTTTAATCAGTACCAGTGCAGCCTTTACCTAAGTCATGGTATCTGTCCCTATTTCATGGTTCCTCTCAAGCTGAGCAGCAGCTCATTCCTCAGCATATCAGGCTGGAGTCAGTTGGGTTTAAGAATGATCGTATCCTCCCAGAAACACTCAGCACTTAGCAGGATTGAAATTAGTGAGTCTGTTTGTTTTTTTTTTCTTGCTACTTTAAGAAAATCTAGTTTCAAACCTTTCTCCTTCACCTTTTTCTAGGATGATAGGGAAGAAAAATTAGGTGACATCTTAAGTGTTACTGCAAGAAAAAAAGGCAAACAGAGAATTATTTGTATTCATGATAATGCATGAGAACTACAACAAACAGTGAATCAGGCAGCAGTACTGCATGCTTGTATGCAGCATTACTAATGGTTTGACCTGCTTGTGAACAATCTTATCAGTGAAAACTAAATGAAGAGGTTAGGAGAAAACACATAAAACCACTTGATTTTCCTTTTGAACAGTATAAACTGTTGCAGCTTTATGAGTTTAGATTATGAGTATGGCTGACTTATACCTGTGTGACTGAGAAGAGGTCACAACCATTTTGCCTATGGATGCTACTGGGTACAGTACTAAATTGACTCCAGACACATCTTTTTCTGTTCAGAACTGAATTAAGTATTTTCCCTGTATGAAATCCTGATTTAAAAAAATCATTAGAAAACCCATTATTTGTACCACGATAAGAGTTTTGCCATCTGCTTTGTCTTTCATTGCATACTTTAACTCCAGATTTTTGTCCGGTGTAAGGATCTCTCTGCATCCTGAAGCAGAGCAAGATGCTCACAGATATTGGTACATAATGAAATTGTTCATTTAGTCTTCCCTTCTTTGAAGGGAAGGTGCTGTATTTTACCTGAGCCTTGTGATAAAATAGAATGTTTTGCCAGCAGGATGAAGAAATCTTTGTTGGCCCAAAGATTCCCTACGTAACCTTGATAGCACAGTCATGTAAATTCTCTGTCTTCACCTGTGAAGCAATAGTTCTATATCCTTCATCAGCTGCAAAAGCCCTCATCCACTAATGCTCGAGAGGGCTCAGCAATCCTCTGCCAAAAGTAAGAAAATGGTGCAACACCATAAAGTGCCAAATTAGGACCGTGCCTCACCCGGGGACCAAGACCGTGCTTCCCTGGGGCCGAGCCCTTGCCCGCCCTGCGAAGGGTGGCCCGGCAGGGTGGGGGCCGTGGGGGGGAGGCGGTGGCGGCGGGCGCGGGGCGGCGGGCGGGCTCGGTCCGTGCGGGGCCGCTGGAGGGAGCCCCCGGGCCGCGCCGGGCCGGGGCCGCCTTCAGCACCGCGCGGGCGGACAGCGCTCGGGGCCGCGCATCGCCCGCTCATTGCCCGCGCATCCCCCGCGCCCCGACCAGCGGCTCCCCGACCCCTCCGAGCTCCTCTGGCATCGGGCCGGGAGCCAGCCCCGGGGCGGGGAAGGGTCCGGCCTCTCCCGCAGGGGCTGGAGGCAAAGGGCCGAAGCGGCGGGCTATGTTAAGTGGTCCTCGGGCAGGCGGGAGCCGGTGTAAATCAACACCGACGTGTGACAAGCTGCCCGGATCCTGTAAAGGAGATTTATATATGTAGTTCACGAAGGCAATCATGTGGCTAGTAATCTCTCATTGTGCACTGCTCTAAGGCAGTTCGTTCATACAACTGGCTGCAAAACGAAGATATTGGTATCTCTCCTGGGAAATGTCTGTGGGAAATGTGTGTGTTGTGTGTAGCAGTCAAACAGCTGTGATACTGGTGCGTAATGAGATAGCAGCACATTACTCTTAGCTCCAGGAGAGGACATGGAAGTAAATTAAGAAATCAGCATAACTCACACAGTTTTTGACCATCACTAACAGCACCAGCAGTGCATGGGAGCAGGGCACGGTGTGTGGCTGCAGTTCATTCATCAGCACATCACCAAGGGCTGGGCAACAGCTCTGCCACAACCTAATTGTCTCACGTCCACAGGGCTCAGCCAGGCACAACACACCGGGGCAGCTTTTCCCAAGACAGGGTGAGCCCAATCACTGGGACATGAGGTCAGGCAGCCCACAGCTAACAAGTGCATGTAGTAAAGGAATGGGCAGGGATGGGCAGGGGCTTCAGGAGGACCAGGGTCTAAGGAATGTTGGTGTGTCCCAAGAATCATGGATATCAAACTTCCAGGTTTGATAAGATCAAGTCACTTCCCAGGTGCACATCCCAACACTCATGTAAATAACATGCCACCTGCAACAAATTCCTCTGTACCCTCCCTTTTTTTGGAATTATCTGACAGTATCTCCACCCTTTTCTCCCCAATTCCGTGGAGCAAGCCAAATGGAGATGATAATCTGCTATGAAATATTGATAGCACTGAGCTGTGACAGTCTGGAAAGGGGGGGGGGAAAGGGAGCAGCAAGACTCTAGGATTAAGTTGTCCTAGTACCCACTGTTTTCTTGCCTTGCAGGGATATGGGGAGCTTGGTGCATTCTCACTCTTCTGTGGAAGAAGTCATCTGAGTGTGAAGTCAGGTGAGAACTGGTTTTAACCCCTCAGACCCATCCTGAGCAGTGTCTCTCACCAGTCTGCAGCCCACAACCATGTAACCAGCACTCTGTCCTAGACATCACTTACAAGGATTCAGTACAACAGTGCTTTGCCTTTTGATCACCAGCAGAAAAGGCTTCTTAGGGTTCTCTAGGACAGCCTAGGATCTCACACCAAATGTCCTGGGGGAGCTTTGCTCTGGCTTCACTGAGGTTTCACTGGCTTCTCCTTGCAAAAGAACAGCACGCTTTGTTCCTATATTCCCATAGGTCAGATCAAGCTGCCCTTCACATATAAAAGTGCCAGTTGCCCCAGCAAATTCAGAGCTAAAAGCCATGAGAAGTAAAATCGGACACTGGGAGAGTTTGGCCAAGACAGTCGTCCCAAACCCCAAACCACTGCTGAAGGTCAGGGAGGGGAACAATAAATGACCCACCCTCCCCACTGAGAAGCCCCAGGAGCTTCTCTCCCCAATGCCATTTCAAGGGACAGCAATGTAGTGAATATTTAAGCAGAGGGGACAGGGTGGTTAGAAAGTGTCCCAAGTCCCAGCTTGAGGTGAAACACTGAGATGGCACTGGGAGACTGAAGGGGAGACAAGGAGGTTGATTTTTGCCTATGATCTTGCCTCCAGGTAATGAACTTCTGAGCACCTGATTAAAAGGGATCTTTTGGGACATCCCCCCACACCTCCTCTCACTTAGGGTGATGGAGAAAGAGGACTCTTCCCACCCTCTCCTCACCACAGTACCTGGTTTAGGGAAGTCACGGCAAACCTGGGGATAACCAGTTGCATGACGAGCTGCAGGACAGAGGTGACCAGTCCAGCCAGGATGGCCCAGGTGAGCGGCAGCGGGAGCATGCTGTAGGTCGCAAAAAGCGTGAAAAGCACATAGCCAATGCCGTCCCCAAGGAGGCCACAGCCCAGTCCTGCCGCCAGAATTTGTGTGGCCATGGCCACCCAAGTGACAACACCGCTGTACTGCAGGTAGGTGTATGAGGTCGTGTCCTTCCTGACCACCACTAAGGCACAGATCACCACCTCAATGCCAGTGAAGAAGCCCAAGAGGATGCCCTTAATGGGGTCCATAGGAGCGGAGGCCAGGGTCAAGTGGAGGAACAGTAGGGTCAGCTTGGTCAGCACGTCCAGGATGTTCATGACCACCTCAGATTTGCGCCGCTGACCCAAGAAGTAGCGCTGGTAAAGGCGCTCTAAGTCCCGAGACTTAAAGGAGTTGCGGAGAGTGGGGAAGATCACCCCGCGGTATGTATAGCCCCAGTTGAGGAAGAAGTCGGAGTTGCTGGGGGCACAGTCCAGGGGCAGAAAGCCCAAGTCCCCGCTGCTGCTTGTGCCCTCCGGGAAGACTTTGGTGCCTCCGTTGTTGTGGCGCTCGCTACCCAAACTCCGTCCGGCCGACTGCCGCCGGAGATGGTGGTGGTGCGGCGGGTGCGGGTGGTGGTTGGGGCAGCAGGTCTCGTCGGAGCTGAAGCCCTTGCCCCCGCCGCTGCTGCTGCCGCCGCTGCTG